>BDMV01000001.1:47295246-47366632 GCA_008326285.1 Oryza officinalis | reverse complement strand
CTTTTTTTTTCTTTTCTTCTCCTCCTTCCTCCTTTTTCTCTCTCCTTGTTATCCTTCCATTTCTCTTCTTCTCTCCTTTTCTGCTTGCTCCAGCCGGGTGAGAGACCGAAGGGCAGGGCGCCGGCGGTGGGGCGGCTGAGCGCGGCGCGGCCGGGAGCGGTGCCGGCGGCGGCGTGGGCGCGCGGCTAGGAGTGCGCAGGCAACGGCGCGGCTCGGCCCTGGCGGTACGGCGGCTGCGGGCGCGCGGTGGCAGTACGCGGGTGGCGCGGCGCGCGCGTGCGGCGGCCGGGCAGCGCGGCTCGGCCGGGGGCGGCGGCGCGCGGCTCGGCAGGGCGGAGCGGCGCCGGCGGTGCAGGCCGGGGTCGGCGCGCGGTTGGGGATGCGCGCAGGCGGCGCGGCGGCTGCGGCAGAGCTGCAGTCGGCCGGGCTGGTGGCTGCGGCTGGCCGGCACGGCTACGGGGCGGCAGCTGCGCGTGGCCGGTGGCGCGCGGCCGGGCTGGAGGAGGCCGGGGCCGGGTTGGTGCCGGCTTGGCTTGCGCGGCATGGCCAGGAGGAGGCCGGGTGGCGTGCTGCCGGCTGGAGCAGCCGGTGGCTCGGCAGGGGTGGCACGGCCGAGCGGAGGCCGAAACGGCTTACGGCTCGGCCGGACGACGGCCGGGGAGGCGTCCCGGGTGGCTTGGCCGACCGATGGCCGAACGGCTCGAGGCGGCACAGACGCGGCTCGGCCGAGGCTCGGTCGGCAGGAGCGGTTGCAAGCGGTATGGCGGCGTCGGCCAAGCGGAGGCTGGGATGGTTTGCGGGTGTCGGCATTTGGTTTGGAGGCTGAGGAGGACGAAAATGGGGCAGTGGCTTTTACGGCCGGTGGACGGCGACCAGGACGGCTCGGGTGGCTGCATGCATACATGCATGCGCATACCTGCAGTTAGCTAGCTGCTTACATGCATGCATGCACACGTTCGGCCTGCTAGCTATATGGCGTATGCACGGCCGGCTGTGATGCGGCGATCGTTGCGAAGGACGGTCGCGCAAGGAATGGTTACGGTGTCACGTCTCACGATGCCACCGTGCCGCGGTAACGACGGTAGACGAGAAATGCGGTAAGGAAACGAAAGCAAGAGGAAGGGCAGGAGGGGAGCTCACCTTGCGGCAGCCGGGTAGCGGCGTACCGACCGACGGTCCTCGCACGAACTACGGTCGTCGAGGTACTGCCTGGGGCCGGTCGACCCGCGGATCGTCCTCGCCCACCACGTGTTCGCTCGGCAACAAACGAACACACAGCGTTAAGGAATAAATGTTAGCGGATTAGTGCAAGTTAGGTGTCAGGGGTCAGCGAGTTAGAAGTCAGCGGGTTAGTGAGTTAGAAGTCAGCGGGTTAGTGAGTTAGAAGTCAGCGGGTCAGATGTTAGGGATTAGCCGTTCGATAAGTCAGTCGTTCTCGGGTTCAACTGACGGCGCGGCGGCCTATCCGTCCTCTTGCTCAACTGAGGCCCAGCCGAAACCGGCCGCGGCGGAGCAAGCGGAGAGATGGCGGCGTGTGCGCGGAAGGGTGTGACTGAAGAGAAAGAAAGCCAGGAGGAGGAGAAAAGAGGATGGAAAGGGACGGGTTGCATACTGGCTATGGTTGCCCTTATATAGGCTTCACCGCATGAGCTCGTCTTAAATGGCCATGAAGACAGGGATGGGGCAGTTGCAGCGGCCGCGCGGGTTGGCGCGTATACAGCATAGGCTGTTGCATGCATGCTAGCTTGTTGCATGGTGCTTGCTCGTGGCTGGCTTGCCTGCATGCACGCGCATGCACAACTAGCTTGCTGCATGGCTCGCGGCGGTGCGAGGTGGGGCCGGATGCGTACGGCAAGCTCGCCGGTGAGACAGGAGCGGAAGGCGACAGCCGATGATGTCGTAGCGGCCTCGTCGTAATGGCGCGGCGCGCGGCGACGTCGTCGCCGAAAATAGTATGGGGGAAAATTAGACTTTTCTCTTTTCCAACCTAATAGAAATGAAAAGGGCTTGGGGAGGTAACATGGACTTTTTTTCCAGAAAAAGCCCAGCAACAAGAAGGCCATAGTAGAGGGAGCTTACGTGGACTTTTTGGAGTAAAACTAATTTTGGTTAGAGTAAAAATCCTGGGACAAAGACCAGACGATCAGAGGAGTAGAAAAATTGGTAAATTTCAATAAAAGTTTGGCACTGGCATAAAACAAAGAAACTGTCGGCATGATGCAAAAATTTAAACATGAAACAGAAATGATTTTTGATCGGTGTATTTTTATTTAGGAATTTCCCCAGGGTGTTACACTCTCAAAGCGTGTGTCTTAGCCTTGTCAATAAATGTTGATACTTCTCTCATGAACACCGGATGAGTTCTCCGTGTCTCATACATCCATGTCCGATCCATCTAAAAAATTCACAGCATTAATTAATATTATATTGCCGGTGTTTTCTAAATAAACAAATTAAACTTAATTCATACTTTTTAACTAAAACCTCATTCACAACAAATAATAATACGGAGACAATATATATTAGCTACAAAAAATGGTTCAATCAAAAAAATAAAATATTTGACCTACAAATTACATACATATATAGCACAAAATACCAATTCACACAAATTTACATATCTTCGCATTCAACCAATGAAATTTTACAAAAACGGAAGCAAATGAAGGAGATGATCGAACACATTACCTTTTATATTGATTTCAATCGAAGATTTTAACTCTACCAAAAGAAAATGCCTATTTTTGAAAAGAGAAACCGAGTTAAAATAAATTCAAATATCTTCACATTAAACCAACAAAAACCTTTAAAAGTGGNACTTTTTAACTAAAACCTCATTCACAACAAATAATAATACGGAGACAATATATTAGCTACAAAAAATGGTTCAATCAAAAAAATAAAATATTTGACCTACAAATTACATACATATATAGCACAAAATACCAATTCACACAAATTTACATATCTTCGCATTCAACCAATGAAATTTTACAAAAACGGAAGCAAATGAAGGAGATGATCGAACACATTACCTTTTATATTGATTTCAATCGAAGATTTTAACTCTACCAAAAGAAAATGCCTATTTTTGAAAGAGAAAACCGAGTTAAAATAAATTCAAATATCTTCACATTAAACCAACAAAAACCTTTAAAAGTGGAAGCAAATGGAAGAGAAGATCAAACATGGTACCTTTTGTATTGATTCCAATTGAAGAATATAAGTTGAAAACCTTCCCCCCTATAATTGCATTTTTTTGGAGAGAGAAACACCAAGTTCAAATGGCACTGTCGGGGGGTGGGAGCTGTTTTATAGTGCATCATCCCGTGCGGTTCACCTAACGAACCGCACGGGATAATCATTATCCCGTGCGGGTTCTTAAGCCGACCGCACGGGATAAGCATTATCCCGTGCGGGTTCTTAAGCGGACCGCACGGGATAATCTTATCTCGTGCGGTCGGCTTAAGGAAGCCGCACGCGATAATGAGTTATCCCGTGCGGTCGGCTTAAGCCGACCGCACGGGATAACTTATTATCGCGTGCGGTTCAACAGCCGGCCCCCTCGGGCCCGGTTTTTCCAGGCGCGACCACTTATGGCCCGCCTGGAAATGGTTGGGGGCCTCGTCCAGAAAGCCCCTTCTGTAGTAGTGGTTGTTGGCTATGATTTCGTCCCAGCCGCATGCGACGCGCTTCGCAGTTGGCACCTCGCGCGGCACGGCGCCTGATCGCCCGCGCGGCCGCGGCGTCGCGATAGCCACTGTCGCGAGCACGGGCGGGCCGCGACGATTTGGAGGCAACCTGGCTGCGGTGTGACGGTGTCGGCTGCCGCTGACGCCGCCGAGCCCGTGCCATCACGTAAGTTTGTCACATTGCACATGAGACGGCAAAACATATTTGTTTCACAGGCTGTGACCCGAAGCGTCAGGTCAGAATGACACGAGCCCAGTCAAGCAATAGGATATATGAGTATATGTTGGCACTACTGTGTTATGTTGGTATAGATCTCCCAGATTCCCACAGGCCACAATATAAAGATATTCAAGTGCTCAAGATGTACGAGTACTGATAATGCTAGTACCACACATGGCCAAGTGCCTCAAGTTGCAGGATAGAAATTTCATCAATGCTGCACTGACTCCCACAGTTCTAGAATTACTGAATAAACAGGCTGACATGTCAAGATATTTCTAATCCGTTATACTTCCACCTACCACCAAATCCACCCAGATCGCGTAACGACACACAGAACACCAAATGGCAGTTTCATCTGACTGCCTCTGACAGACTGTAAACAAACACCAGGAAGACATGGCCAGTACAAGTGATGAATTACTACTAGGAAATGCAGTTGAGACGTTGCCGTCGTGCTGGCTACGGCAAGCAGTGGGTCTGGGAGAGGTCGTACAAAATTGTTCGCTACCAAACGGAGATTATCACCGCAAGCAGAGCTGTCGGCTCTTGCTAACTTTAAAGGCGCACTTCAGAGCACGCCACCCCACAGGCACAACAATGTGCTTGCCAGTGAACAGTGGTGAGGATATAGGAGAATGTAATTGCACCTGGTAGTTTTGTCTAATGAAATTTAACATATGTATGACCAAATGCATGCCTAGTTAGTAGCGCATTAACAATGGAATGGTCTTTTTCTCTAGAGTACAAGATTGAATGATCTGATTTGGTACAGTTTTTGAGTCATGAGAACGAAAATTTGAAATTATGCATAACTGAAAGCAAGGATTACGGTAAATAGATTGCAATAACTTACACGGTAATAATCTAAAACCAATGCACTATAAATAGTAAATAAATAGAGTAATATGCCAAATAGAATTTGAGTTTAAAATACTGTGTGCCACTCCACAGATTCAGGGAGAAACGAAATGATTGACTGGACCAAAAAGTGGTTGATTGGCTAACAAAAGGAGTTATTGCTCCAGATTAGAAGGGCAATAAGCATTTTTTTTTTGGTTCTTTGCATGTCTGGCGGTAGGGCTCAGAACAAGCATTGTGTGGCTTGTATCGCCAAATAAGGGGGGTATGTGAACTTTCATTGGATTATACATGCAAAAGAGGGTTAATGATGAAAAGGAAATGGTGGAACTGGGTTGAAAGCAATGCAAGGTATTCTTTATGAGTGATTTTATGATCCTTAAGGAGGTACCGAAAGGTACCATATTTTCTAGTATAAAATTTGGTATCTCTCGGTACCTCTGGTATTAGGAGGTACCAAATTTACACTAAATATATTGAGGAATTTTACAGTTCTTGAGAGGTACCAAAATTTTTAGTGTAAATTTTCGTATCTCTTAGTACCGAAAGGTACCAAATTTACACTAGAAAATATGATACCTCTCGGTACCTCCTCAAGAACTATAAAATCACTCAAATATATTGGTACCTTCCGGTACCTCAAGGACTATAAAATTACTCATTCTTTATTTCTTTATTTCCTCCCCCCTCCCTTAACAAAGTAGCAGGACACAAATATGATGCTTTGTATTCCCTCTTGAGCTTCAGACTGCCCTACCATAACGATCACTTGTTCAAGTCCCTCTTCTAGATTTAGAAAGATGTTGAGACATATGAACTTAGCAAGTTAATAGGTTATAACATAACTTACCAGGTTGCTGGCAGTGAAACAGTGATCGGTGATAGCTTCATGTCAGAAGAGTGCACATCTTCATCATGGTCAATGATCAAAATTGTTAAAACTAACAATGGTTTCAGAAATCAGAAGTGGTTGAATTGTTCAGAAATCAGCAAGTTTCAAAATTGTTCATTGTGATTCAGGCTTCATGTGGGGATTATTGTTTCAGAATATCAGTTTATGTTTGGAAGATGCAGTGATGCACTCAGCCAGACACAAGCATAACAAATGAAGCATACAATCAGTAGTTATTTAGTAGTGCATAATCCCCATATACATCCAACAAAATCTTCAGTTAACTCGGAATTACATATCCCTATTTCCAGTTGAAGGACTGCAGAAAATTTTATATGGGGTACCTTTTAGGATAACTTTGTGGAGTTTCAAAATGAAGAAAAGAGTCACCACTTGTGTTTCCCATCCTCTCTCTCTTTTTGCCAGGGATTTTTTTGGGGGTATACAGCTAACTAAAACTCTTATCGTAACATAAGACTTCCACCATATCACCATACACATATACATTTTAAACACAAAGGACTAAGTTCAGAGAAGGTAATAGGTTAAGCAGATGCACTGTTAACATCATTGTTTCAAAAGGTTAGCATGCGTCTTAATTTCTCCTCAGTTTTAACATAGCAAGTTGCGATTCAGTGCATAATAAAGTGCCCATCGTATATGGTAATATTTTGCCAACTGCACGTCTGATCTTTTCTAACTACTTCACTATTCGAAGTATAAAATGCTACAGACCAAGACAAGACATATATATCATACAAAATCAGGGTGTACCTCATCATCCACCACAACATCAGTAATGGAGCATTCCAACTCAGTGCAATGTCGCCCAGAGTATTCAAACCCGCTTCCCTCTTCAGAGAAACTTGTATCCAAATAATTGCTCCATTTTGATCTTTGTGCTGCAGAAAACATACAACACGTTTATCTTACATGTTTTGTTAATGACAAGTACAATATGTGTTAGGATTTGAATGTGCCTTCAGCAGTAGGAGCTGCAGAACATGGGAGAGAACCTTCTTCGATCAGTTGCCTCTTGGGTAAAGTGGCATTGACTGGTATCTTGGGACTCTTTCCACCTAATCCCAATTGCGCTTTGGGGGCCCTCTTTTCAGGTAATTCAGTTGTCACTTGAATCCCTATATCTGTTTGTAAATTGAGGCATGAAAACAATTAGATCATGCATTGAAGACTGGTCATTCCTCCCCAGATAAGTGGAGATAAACAAATATGAAGAAAATTAACTCTTGACTTAGAAGTGCTATACAATAATACAACCTCATCCTAAATACATAATGCAGATATTTAACTATTTTTATAGCCGCAGCATAAATGACAACAAACAATCGAGCATTCAGGTACTAGCCATTGTAACTGCATAACAGACTTGTGATCATGCTAGCGCTGCATAGGCAATGTATAGTTTGCCCCAATGACATTTACATTCATGCAAGGAATATGAAATACAAGACTATTTCGCAAACAGGTGTTCATAATGTTAGTTCAGCAAAGCCTTTGTTAAGCCTTCAACCACATGTCCACATGTGACATTGCCCGTATTCACTACATCCAAGCTTGAAAACACAATACTAACCCATGCGGCAAGCAAGTGAAACATTTAGGGCTTGTTCGGTTAATCCCCATGAGAGAGGGATTGCCAGGGATTGAGAGGGATTAATTCCACACCTCCCACCATTTCCCCTTCAATCCCTTTGTGCGAGGGATTAACTGAACGGTGCCTTATTGATTTAAGTAGTAGCACTTGGCCCCTAATCAACTTATCATTGGTCCTAATGAGCATACCATTTTACAGGTTACCTGATATCATATTGATATATACATTGTGACATCACATCAAACAGGTTTCGCGCATACCTCCATCACGAGCTTTCTCATGGTTGTCGCGGCCATCGCACTCCCCCAGATCTTCCAGATAGTCGGACCAGTCCATCCACCTCTTCCTCTCCCTCAGGAACTCATCCCGCCGCTCCCCCGACACCACAGGGACCCAGTCCTCCTCGGGCACAGGCACATGCACGGCTCGTCTATGCGAGAGGTTGGCTTCCTGGACGAAGCGGCGGAGGTTGGCGCCGCGGTGCCCGAGCGCGGTACTCGTGGGGCGTGGATGCGCAACATGGACTGGCGTTGCTTGCACACCACGCACACCCACTTGTTGCTGCTCTTCTTCCGTAGCTTCACCTAGGAATCGAACTGAAGCCGCAAAAACGAAACCGGATGAGCTATTGAAGAAACTGACAGGGTTTTCGGGGGAAGGATTTGGTATGCGTACCTGCATAGTAGAGCACCGGACGCACTGTAGCGCGAGGAAGAGAGTCGTCACCATGGCTGATGGCCATCTCAGCCTCTCAGGCTTCTCAAACGAACTGCGAGAGATTGGAATTCGGAGGAGAGGAAAACTAGGGCTGATGAAGACATCACTAACACACCGACACCAACAGGACCAATCACACGTGCAAGAGCAAGAGAATTAAAACACCAGGTGAATCTTCTCCTAAAAGATACTAATTTTAGTGAGAGTGGATTACTACCTAATACACCAATTTTACTTGTTATCAGATTCAAACAATAAGAGAAGGGAATAAAGAGCAAGATGGATTGATATTTGGAAAAGAGATCAACTTGAGTTTTGCTCGCTTGCAACATTAGTATACAATATATATTAGGCTAGATATTTTAGAGGTAAAATTGCACTAAAATTTTGCTACATGTAAAAGCTAGCTAGCTTCAAGTTCAAGCATGCAATGTACCTGGGCATGCACTGTAGCGCCGACATGGTATTGTAGCAGCCGACGTACTGTAGCGTAGCCATGACGCTGTAGTTCCACCATCGTACTGTAGCAACCGCCCTTATAAGCCTATATAAAGGGCAGCCCACCCCCAATGTAAATCAGATTTTGACACTTTGAAATATAGAATTCTTGTTCTAGGGTTTGTGTGTGATACTACTCCACCCCCCATAGAAACAGGAATTGATTTGAGTGTCTTGCTCCGTTGTTCTTGTGGTTTGCTTTGCTAATTGCAAGAACACGTTTACTCCACGTGAGAGAGTAAACAAAAAGGATCGAAGCGTGTGGTTGGGTGAATCGAGTGCCGCAGGTTGCCGTGACCAAGACGGTGGTTGGCGGTGTCATTCATCAGGTTGCACGGGTCCAGATACCCTTCAATCCTACGTCGTGAAGATCGGGCCAAACTCCGTTGCCTCGTATCATTTGGTGCCCACCCCCAATGTAAATCAGATTTTGACACTTTGAAATATAGAATTCTTGTTCTAGGGTTTGTGTGTGATACTACTCCACCCCCCATAGAAACAGGAATTGATTTGAGTGTCTTGCTCCGTATCAAGGGCGCACCGCGTGGGTTGGGAAAAGTTTTGGAGATTTTTTGGGTATCCCTCTCGGCGGCGGGCGAGAGTTTCGAGGGGAAATAACCACATGGATTGTGCAAACCTGAAAACTATTATAGCATTGGAAACTTGAAAACTATTGATCGCCGCCGGTGGTCAATATGCCCAAAACCGCACAACCCCTACCCTGGCCTCCTTCACCGAGCAAACCCTCCGGCCACCTCCTTGCCATGGCTAGCGAGGAGACAAGACTAGTGTAGTCAGCCGCTCACCGAGGAGTTGGAGATGATCACGTAAAGAGTTTTTTTACCACTATCTCTTTGGCATAAGCCATTGTTTTGGTGAAGCACCTTGGCAGCTCTTCCATTGCTCATCATTTTTTACCGATTTCTAACAAGAGAAGTGTGCATTGCATCATCAATTACACACACATATATATACCTCGTACCAAATGCCATTCTATTAAAGCTTCTTCGCTCAAATGCATTCCAACATATGGCACTATAAAGGGATGAAAGGACCTCAATGTCACCTAGAGGGGGATGAATAGGCAATTTAAAGCTAAATGCGAAAGCTAAAGCGAAACAAGGTCGGATTGTCCGATATCGGGTCAGACAGTCTGATGTAAATCGGATTGTCTGAACTGAGATCGGACTATCTGACCTGTAGAGCAACACCACAAACAGGCAACAACCTAAAAGCTCTAGATCCAAACCACAAGTAAGGAGGTGAGCACAAACAACAACTAGATTAGCGCGACACAAAGCAATGCAACAAGAAGGTAAAGAGAGGGAGGATATCACCGAGTTTTATGCGATGATATATTTTCCGAAGTTCAAATCCTTGAAGGGATTCTAGTCTCCGTTGAGGAGCTCACAAAGAACCGGGTCTTTTTCAACCCTATCCTCATGAGGTTGCACAAATGCACTCCTCCTTTCATCAAAGATATCTCTTTCCTTGCAAAGGCGAGATTCAGCCTTCACAAACTTCCCTTGGCCAACCACAAGTAGATCGGTGGTCCAAAAGCGACACCTAGCCGTCTAGGAGTTCTCAACCTCCAAGAGTAATAAACACCAAACAACTCTTTGACAAATCCTAGTGCTTAAGATCAAAAGAAACACACACTAGGCTTCCAAACTCCAAATCCACACTCACAAAGATCCAAGTCACAAAGAACAAGGGGGATTTGAGATAGGGAGGGAGAGAGCTCAAAGATCCAAAGCACTTAGCACAAAGCTCAAAGCCACAAGCCATAAAGATTGGAATGAAAGGGCTAACCCTAGAAAAGGGTTGGTGGGGGGTTTATATAGATCACACAAAAATGTGACCGTTGAAGGGGAATCTTTCAGCCCACGTTGGACAGTCCGACACAAGATTGGATAGTCCGATATTTTAAACCTCCAAGGCAGTGAGAGACAGAGAACGAAGTTCCATGAAATTTCAGACATTCTGAGATATCGGAGTATCTGATGTTGAATCGGATAGTCCGATATTTTAGAAGCAAAAACTTCGTCCTCAAACAGAGACTCAAGTTCATTGAAATTTCGGAGTCTCTGTTATCGGACTATCTAACCCATAATCGGATACTCCAATTTACACTAAGAAAAACTCACTCGAGAGGACAGAGAGTGAAGTTATGTGAAAAATCGGATAGTCTGATTTCAAATCGGATAGTCTGATTTCGCTCAAATAAAAGACAATAACTTTTTACTCTAGAGTCCGATTTTGATGATCTTGGACTCTTATCAAAAGCTTGTTTCATGGGCTATCAAACCCAGCATAAAACATGAGCCAAAAACCTTCAAGAGATATTGAAAAACTTGCAAAGAAACCCGGTGTAAGTGTTGTGACATGTGAAACAAACCGGAGTTAGAATTTTGGCTTAGGTTTTTCAACTCACACAAAGATGAAGCATTTTGAGCACTAGTATTCGACCAATTATATGCATGCGGTATCCCTCTTAATAGTACGACATCCTAAACTCAAATGCAAAAAGGAAAGCTATACCGATAGGAATACCTTCACACCATTTTCTTTCTTCACTTGGAGGGTTACCGACGTCAAAGTCGTTTCATTATTGGGACTATCCTCAAATCACATCTTCTTGATCTTTGGCATTTCATCTTCCATTTTTCAAATGGTTGGTGCGGATAATCCATAGCTTCAAATGGCCTCGCACGGTCCATCACGACAAAGTCTTCACTCGCCCTTCAGCACCGGTTTCGGTTCGTCGGTGCCAAGCCCCTTGTTTGCCCTTCACCACCGCATGGTCCATCGTAGCCGAGCGTCGCTTGCGCTTCACCGTCTTGATATAGGTAACCACTTCATACCCCACATCTTCAATCTCTTCTCTTTGATTCTCATCCATCAATAAAGTCCATCTTCATTTCTATCAATCTTCAACCATGGTGTATATCCTTCGACAAGTCCATCAACTCATGATGTAGTCTCATCAAGCATCTCGTTGATTCATAATATGAGGCACATCTCTATATGTTACACCATAATCTCATCATTGATCCTCAATATGTAAGCCATCAACCTTCTTGTTTGATGCCGGAACATTACCTATTACTCAAACTCATAGCAATGGTTAGCTCCAAAATATGCTGTCATTAATCACCGAAACTTCCCATAACACAAGGTTAGAGGACTAGATCTTTTAAGGGATAACACTATTGGATATGATCCGTACTTTGGAAAGAATTTGGACCTAGAGCTTATGGATGGCAAGAAGTGGCAGTGCTCGGAGGAGATTGCCCTGGACTCTAAGTACTGTGAGCACTACATACCCCTTAGATCTCAGGTGATTGTTCATTTCTTTTTTTCTCAAATGCCATATTTCAGTGCCATGTTATATACTCTTGGATTATCTGAAAAAAGTACAATTGTCTAACTGATTGGTGTCGTATATATGCAGTGATGCCTTTGTACACTTCTGTGATTGGTTAATTATTGTGTTCCATTTGTTTGCATCAATGGCAATCAAACCAGCAGTCCATGCTCTGTACTCCTACATTAGTTTGATGCTGCAAAGATTTGATTTGTAAATCATCTATGTGATCCTAATCGATGTGAGAATTTGAACAGATTAATTGATTGCTCCTGAACTGATCTTCTATGTTAGGTGTTAGGTTTGAAATGACCAAATTATTGTTAGCTGTAGCATGTGACAATCCAATTATTGTGGACTGTGTAAAGAAGAAGCATTACAAGTTTTTACTAAATAATTACTTTAGGAAAAAAGAACAACTTTTTCCATGTTGTTTCAGTGTACTGTTGTGAACTGTGGTTTCTATGAGCTAATTGGGAGGCTGATGATTTTTAATTGTTTAGGTTTGGATATCATGAAATATCCCATATTGGAGATTACTTGTATATAGCGTACGGTAAACTTACCAAACGAACAAAGGTATTTAAGCTGCTCCTTTGCAGTTTATTTTTATACGGGTGTGCAATATGTGACTTTAATCACCAGGCAATGCTTGCTCATAGCAAAGAAGTTAAAAATTGCTAAATAAGGCTACAAATCCAATCAGGACTATCAGAATGTTGAGTTAATTCATTCTTAGTACTTTCAATTAACCATGTATTATTTATCAACACTTAAAGATAGCATAAAACCTCTTCTGTTCTTGCTATTTTTGAGCATCTTTATCAATATTGTGTTTTTCTATGTGTGATATAGATTTTGAAGTATCCTGTACCTTTATCCCCTCACCAGTGCTAGGAAATTTTGGGTTCTACATTCTTTAGTTTTGTACTAAACTATATATGCATATCAGCTATCACTCTTTGTTTCTTATGTCCTAGAAAATAAATAAGCTCAGGGCCTTATCATTTGTATGGCAATTTTTTTTGGTATGGCAGGTTGATATGAGAAGCTCATAAGAAAGGCACAAACTTTGTCCTCATTAAGGTGCGTTTATATGATAAATATTGTTCCCAATGCTGGATCACTAAACTTCAACAAACCATGTTTATTTTGGTCATAGATTCAGAAAAGAAACAGAGTTTGAATGAATATTGTTTACTTAAATTGCTTCTAAGTTAGTTCAACCTTCTCCAAAAAAGATGTGAGGCAATGACTCCAATTTTTTAGTTCTGTATACAGAATGTATTTGTCACCGTAGGAATTATTTGAGGGGCAATATTTTTATGAACTTTAAAGATTGCATTTCAATCCATCTGCCCTGGCTTGCAGGTAAACATGATTTTATTTGTAAGATTGCATTTTAGTTTACAGTAGATGTACATTGTAGCTAGGTCTGTCATTTTTATTTGTGAAACTCAATAGGTGTAACTGCTGCTATTTCAATGCAGATTTCAAAACCATGCATACCACAATTGGTGTTGTTAAGTAGTTCTGCATCAATGCTGATTATTATTTGGTCTTTATACAATACAACTATGTTAATTAGTGTGGAATCACTTCACCCATGTCCTTTTGGGATTTATTGGGATCAATTGTTTTCAAAGTGTGCAAGGGCTATATATAGTGCTTCAGGGTGCTGGTATATTGCACACCCCATAATATTTTGCCTATACTTCCATGAACATCGGAAGTGTGTCATGCAAGGCCATGTTGGTGGTGGCTTGGTGGTGCTATATGCTTTTCTTCTTTGCAAATCATTTGAGAATAAGTTGCTTGAAATATTGTTTTTTTAGTACTGTTCTTTTATCAAAAAATATTGTTTTTAATTTATGTATAGTAGTAGCTCTGGTCATGTTTTTTATTCATCATGATCAATGAAGATATTCATTTATTGAGGTTAGCCTTTTAGATTTATACCGAATTTCATGATTACATATCATTGGCCATGTTTGGTGTTGATAATTCACCAATTCCTTTTATAGTTTTGCAGGAAAATCTATTGGAAGATGGAAACAACAGTGCAAGCCTGGCTTTCTGTCGATTGTTGCTCTACGTGGTAAGCAACGTTCATGATTTTTGGTAGCGCATGATGTGATTTATGAATTATTAGTACTTTGTCTGCTACATATTTTGTCAAAATATATGTCATTAGATCGGTGTCCAGTGAATTTATTACGTTGTGTGAACAGTGTAGAAAAATTTGAATTGTGGACTCTTTTCTGAAGTGAACAGTCCATGTTGCAGCCTGCAGTGATCCGAACATCTGAATCAGTGAGTTTCAGCTCTCTTTTACTTCTGAGCATGATGAAGGGCTTTAACTATATTACCCTCTTATTATTCAGATATAGTAATATGATATGTCTAACCCTATCTTTCTTCTTTGTATGAAGGGCATGCAGTACATTCGTGTGTTCTTGAAAAAGAGTGTAAAACATATCCATTCTAAATTTTCGGGGAAACCTCCATAGATTTGATTTTGGTCAGTTTGTAAACAGCAGTAGATCTCTGGTTCAGAACAGGAACTATTTCCTAATCAGCGATAATGCTCAACACCCTGCATCTAAGTTTTTACTTTAGAAGGCTCAACTACTTGTTTTATGGGAAGACGACTGGTGCGGATTAAAATAGACAAGTAATTTTGCACTGAACATCTGCGCTCTACTAACATAGTTTAATTTTTTTTAAATTACTTCCACCTCGCTGCAAAAGTGGAGGTGAAGGCTATTAGACCTGTGTGGCCTGCCACTAGCAGCAGTTGCATTTTCTGAAACTAGGCGGAGCATACCAAAGAGGCCATTGAAGGTAATTTCCTCTCTTCATATCAATTATTTGAATGACAATTTTTTAACTCCATATATAATGATAGATGGTATGAGATTAGGAGCAGAAGCTGACTGTGGTGTTACAGCAGCCCCCTGGTTTGTGAAAGGGACGCTTAACAATTGAATGTCTTATACTGAATCATGTAATTTTTAATGTCTGTGGTTTTACAACAACCTCTGTAACACCTTAAAAGATGTTGGTTAGAAATCAGACGATCTTCAAAGTCAACCTTACTAGAGTAACTTGGGAGAGTAGGGATGGGAGAACTATTAGCATCTTATTCTATTGAATCAATGTTCCTATTTTGGAGGCTAGAAAAGGAGAAAGCATGATTATTGACCCTGTAAATTATGTTTGGTCTCCACTACTGTTGTATGTGCTCTTATTTTTCAGAGAACCCTTACCCTTTGATAGCTCAAGTGAAACTGATCGTGCAATGGGGTTTTATGTGTCAGGAAGTCTTGTATTAAATCAGTATGCTGTGAGCAACAAGTATAATTAGTTGTTTGATTCTCAACATGATTCTATTTTTTTTTATCTATCACCGTTGTTTTATGAAATATCGTTGTAGCGTTAGCACATGCATATTACTAGTTTTACAGGTTACCCGATATCATACTGATATATACATTGCGACATCACATCAAACAGGTTTCGCGCATACCTCCATCACGAGCTTCCTCATGGTCGCCGCCACCATCGAACTTCCCCAGATCTTCCAGATAGTCGGACTAGTCCATCCGCCTCTTCCTCTCCCTCAGGAACTCATCCCGCTCCTCCCCCGGCACCGCAGGGACCCAACCCTCCTCGGGCATGGGCACATGCGCGGTGCGGCCGCGCGAGAGGTTGGCTTCCTGGACGAAGCGGCGGAGGTCGGCGGCGTGGTGCCCGCGGGCGTGGATGCGCATCATGGCCTGGCGCTAGTTACATACCACGCACACCTACTTGTTGCTGCTCTTCTTCTGCGGCTTCACCTAGGAATCGAACTGAAGCCTCAAAAACGAAACCGGATGAGCTATTGAAGAAACTGGCGGGGTTTTTGGGGGAAAGGATTTGGTACGCGTACCTGCATAGTAGAGCACTGGACGCATTACAGCGTGAGGAAGAGAGTCATCGCCATGGCTGATGGCCGTCTCAGCCTCTCAGGCTCCTCAAACAAACTGCGAGAGATTGAGATTTTTTGGGTATCCCGGGCAGGAGTTTCGATGGGAAATAACACATTGATTGTGCAAATCTGAAAACTACTATTATAGCATTGAAAACGAAAATTTGCCCAGCTATCGGATTACCTCGAGATTTGTGCATGAAGAAAAAAAATTTGCTAAAAAGAAAATTTTACCCATATCATGCGTAAATTTTACACATGTCAAACCATAGTTAAATACACATCTTATATAAGTTATATATCATAGTTATTTTGTAGAAAAACTCGTAGCTGAAGCAGTTTTTTAGATACTTTTCATTGAAAATTGAATGTATGAGATTTGTTTATGTCATCTCAAATAAAATGTTTATTTTCAGTAAAACTTTTACTTTTAATTAAACTTGGGAATAAAAACGGTGATGTGGACAAATTTTAGATTTTCATTTTCATATCCTACGATGATTTTATGTTTGTACTACATATGTTGTTTGTACTATATATTTTTTTGAGTTTTGGAGATTTTCTCACTCCTCTTCTGTTTGTGTAGAAAACGTTTTCCTGTATTTTTCCCTGTGATATCCACCGTCGATTTCCCTATCTAACGGTACGGATAAGTCGAACGAGCCCCAGTGACCCGAAGGAAAAAGCCCTCGAAGGCTCGAGTTCCAGGCGTCCAGCCGCTTCGTCCACCTCCTCCCAGGCTCCCATGGCGGCCACTCCCACCACGTCCGCCAGCGCCTCCGCGGCGGCAGCCACTCGTCTCTTCCTACCTACTCGCCGCCGCCTCCATGAAACCGCTTCCGTGCCTGCCCCTTCGCGCACCATCGCCCGCCGCTTCTCCGGCGGCGCGCGCTCTCTCGGGTCACCGAGCGACGCCGTGGGCGAGCGTGGCGGCGGGGCCGGCGAAGCCATCACCAGGAAGGGCACCGTCCGCATAGTCTCCATAGTAGGCGACGGGAGCATCAGCCCGCTGAAGGACACGCCATGGGAGGAGGTTATGCGCCACACGGTATGCCTCCGCTCTGAGCTCTGAACCTAGCACCGATTCACCGCTATCAAATGCTAGTGCGGAGTCGCAGGGAAAAGGAGAACTTGACAGTATTGTAATAAGCCCATTCCGAATATGCTGATGACTGAAGAACTTATACAGATAGAATGTATTAACTGCAACGCACATGCAATTAGTCAGTTGCACACCCACACAGAACCATTTCGCACGCTCAATTGGAGAACTAGCTGTAGAAGTATTCAAGTATATTTGATTATATGGGCACGAACATTCCAAACTTCTGTTACTGCCAAAATGTGTTGGTACTTAGTAGTTGATTATCTTGAGTTAGCATGCACATTCAGAAAGCAAGAAACAGCTCCTCTGATTTGTTGTCATACTTAATATGAATATGCAGAATATCTCTCTGCATAAGTTTATTGCCAGTAAACATGCATCTCGGCTTTTCTGTCTTTTTAGGCTGATAGGATGAAGTGGGTTGACGAAGGATTTGAAATGCTTATCTTCACAGACAAGTCAGTTGGCCATGATGATCTTAGGAAAGAGCTGGCACAGTGTGATATGCTAGTCAATGTTGCAATAACGAGTCAGGAGACTGTTCAGTGGCTTATAAATAACAGTGAGAACATTCCCAATATAATCTGCTTTCAATCATCTCCAACCTTAGAAAACAAGTTGGGTGGCAGGTATGTTCAATATACTGGACGTCAGGACATGTTTGGCAAGCTAACAAATATTGGAGAAACAGGTGGCATGAAGGAATCTGCTGAAGTCCTTAAGACTGTATCTAATGCCTGGGAAAGGCATAATTCAGATGACATTAGATTTTGCTTACTTGTTGTGGTTAATGCGTACATAAGACCTGTTGATGTGCTGCAAAACCTTAGGGCAAAAGGTCTGTCTACCCTAAGCTGTATGATAAGAAATTGTGGTCCTCAGATACTGAATTGTCTGTTTGATCCCAACTGTAGGAAAGCCCTTCAGTGTTTAAATTCATGTTCTCCAACTGATCAAGTTTGCAACTATCGCTGCATTGCGTCGTATGAGAGTCTGCATCTGGAGGCCTTTTCTTTGTGTGTTTTGCAGAAGAACAATTGCCTTGATCTCAATGCTGAGATCCCCAGTAAGCCCTCTGTACCCCCACTAACCATGTTCAGAGAACAAAAGCTAAGCCATGAACTTGCCGAAGACCTGTTTGTTGGATGGTTGGACAACTTGGAATGGAGTTGGAGAGTTGTAGCTGGACAAAATCCAGCATATGATCAATTCCCGTGTCAGTACCAATTGTTTTACAGGGGAAAAGCTAAAGGTTCGTTTTGGTATGAGCCAATTTTTCAAGTCAGAACCCTGGAAGGGGAACTGGTTTGGAGGCGCAGAAAGTACCGAGTAAGAAGAGCTAGCATCCCTGGTACATTTTACTTCAGTGTGCTGGATAATGGTGTGGTTTCAAAGGAGTTTTGGACAATCGTTGATGTTTCGGATGATTTCAGCTGGGGTCTGTTCCATTACCACGGAGCCGCTCAGGCTGCTGGACTAGCATACACTGGAGCAGTGCTTGTTAGCCCAGATGGCTCTTGTCCAGATTTGGATAACCCAAGACTGGCATCTGCTTTAGATAAGTGTGGGATCAAGAAGTGGGAGCTTTATATGGTTGATAACTGTTCCTGCACTGGTGCACCTTTGGGAACGCCTGGAGATGCAAAGCTGCATTATCAGATTGCTCCTGGAAAAGAATCAGGTATTTTGCAGACAGGGTGATGTGTTCAACTGGCACAGAAGGTTCCTATATGACTTGCAGGTTGCACCTCTAAGTCAGACAGTGTGGACTGTGGATACTGCAGACCTGATCCAGTGCAGGAATTGCTTGCACGGTTGCACCCACTAGACTACAAATATGTAAGAATAACATACAGGTATCGCTGAAAGGAATAATTATGTAAAATGGGCAGTTCTTTATCTTATATAATTATCATCTAATGTCATGCTTTTTTTGCTGTCACCATGTCTTCAAGTGCTAACAAATAAATCGGACTTAACCCTTATCTAAAAGAACAAATAAGACACGGTTAAATACTTAAGTGTATTTGGTTAAATATTGCTGTACCTAAGCTAAATATTACATGTAGTGACCAAGGCACTTACCTAAACCTCCAAACCTCAGCTGGAGTTGGCAGAGGCACACCTCCAGTCCCTGCATATGCTGTGTCAGTCCAAAATCCCCAGTCAGAGACTATAGAATTCTCATGTTATTGGTGTATAGTTGTCTTGTTGTTCAGTATCCTCTGTTTCCTAAGTTGTAGCGTTAGAAAAACGTGTTTGAATCTTCTGAAGAAAAAAAGATAAAGATAAAGATAAAGATAAAGATAAAGATAAAGATAAAGATGAAGATGAAAATGAAGATTAAATGTTTCACGTAAAACGAGGTGACATTAACGTGTGATTAATTGAGTTTTAATTATTACAAACTTGAAAAATGAATTTATTTGATATTTTAGAACAACTTTCATATAGAAAATTTTCGCACGAAACGTACCGTTTAGCAATTTGAAAAGCGTGTCATGATAATCTGGAATTTTATTTGAAGAGATGTTTTATATCCATGCTGATGAAACCAGATATATCTGTTTACTGCGAAGATGTAATCAAGAGCTAATCGCATAAGGCTTCATCTGGTAGATGATCCATCCATGTTATAAAGCACCTTATAATTTTCCCATATGCTGCTGTTCTGCTGTTGAAGCATGTCAAAACTGAAATTCGGCAATAATAAAAGAGGTAGCGCACGAGACCTAAAAGTGGATAGATGCGGAAAACAAGGATTTAAACAGGTTCAAGCCCTCTCGATGAGAGGTAATACCCTACTCCTGGTTAAGGATTGTATCCGTCGGGTGTATATTGATCTGATAATCGAGTTATGAATATCTCTTTCCTCCTGCCCCTAGAAAACTCCCTGCCCACCTTATATAGGTTAGGGGGTAGGTTACTGTTAACGCTAGATTTTCGTAATCTACTCGGAGAAGAAAGAGAAAGCCGACGCAGAGAAGGAGGCGCAATTTGAGTCAGATCGGTTACGCTATCGGACCAAGCCGGGTATCGGACCAAGTCCTGTATCAGTATCAGCAGTGCATCGGACCAAGCGGAGCGCCAACAGAGGGACCGTATCGACCGATGTGGGTTCAATGCAGCCATCGGCCGATGGAAATAGGAAGCTGATGAAGGCAGAACGGGCTCGGTTTGGGTCTAAGTTAAGCTTCAAGGGAGATTGCCAAATAGGGATAAGGCCCAGTTTTAGGCAATTGTATCTCTTAAATTAGGAATCTAAATCAATTTAGGATATAATCTATGGCAAGAGTCTGTCATAAGGACTTGTTTGTTAGTTATAGATAAAATCGTGTCCTAAACGGACAATGTTGTAACTCACGGGTATAAATATTCCGGTAGTTTGTACTTAGAAACTCTCTCAATCAATTCAACAACCAAAAACAATCTACTTTCGGCGCATCGCCACCCTCGCAAGAGGTCAACTTCCGGCGAGTTCTTGCTTCCCCAGAGCAGAGGTAAGAACTCGTACCCGACGATCTACGTCGTCGGGGCAAGCGTGTCGTTTTAGACACGTTAAGCCCTGGCTTCGTGATCGTCGTCTATCATGTCTTGGATGATCTTGATATGGCATGCCAATTCTATCTCGCCAGCGGCTTACTCCCTTTAGGGTTTGTTGCCGACGATGGTTGAATCGGTTTGCTTGTCTAGATCCTTCAAGGCATCTACCATCCCAAAAGCGATCGACGGCTTGATTTTCTTTGTGTTAATTCTTGATTCACACTTTGCGTTGCCATCGATCCTAGTCGTGTCTTGAGATCTAACACAAAGCCTATCTTCGACCGTAATTAAGGATAGCGCTGGGGTTTCAGTCGGTTTTACATAATACATGTGATTATTTTATGTTTTTGCATGTATTTGCCACTTGTATGAGTGGATCAACAGATATAAATATATTTATTGCAGATTAGTCTCAAGACTTCTGTGTGATCAGTATATTTATGACAGCTGATCGGTTCATATAAGTCCTCACACATCCCTCATCGGCCAATGTCATCAAATTGACATTATCATGTTGATGAAGGCCGATGAGATTAGATCTGTCTATTATTCTTATTTCATTATAACCTCGATTAGGCCGATACAGTCTTGCCCTATCGGCTGGGCTCACACGATGCGACATCGGCCTATCGGTCGATCGGCCATCGTTTACTAACATGGTTTATTTGTTTATTCTTGTTGATTGCAGATCAAATCAACTGGCACGCCCTAAATACTCCTAGGCAAGCCATTGGACCTGCACTGGAGTTAAGCAGATCTCCCAAGCCGCTGTGAAAACGTGGAACCCGCTTTGACTTGTGGGCGGGTCGAAATTCTGCGCCAACAGTTACAAAGAGAAAAACCTAGCCAAACACGGTATCAATTTTCTAATTTATTACATTATAGTATTCAATCAGGACTCTAGGTCATGTCATAGAACACAAGGCAATATCATGATTGAGTCCGACTCTATTACATAATATATGGATCTAGCTCATCTCCTATCTCTAGTCAAATATGGAGGCCGTATGGGTACCCGGTATCCATATTCTTCACAGTAGCCCCTGAGACCTTCACGGTCGAAAAGATAATTTTCTCTCGAATCAAATTAATCCAAAGCCGAGTACTTCAATCATCTTCGCCATAGTCTCCCGAGTGCTTTTACCAAATCAAAAGGCTGTGAAAGACTAAAAAATTTCAAGAAATAACCAAGAACTCCAAACTCGACCATGACATATAAATTAAATCTTGAACTTGACACTTTAAAAACTTGGAATAGACTATAGCATCAACTGAGAGCCAAAGTTGTCAGTGAAAATATTAGAGTTGCTGAAGTAGAAGCCTGCTCTGGAGTGAAGACAAAGCTGATGACTCCGAAGTTGATTTCATAGAATTTGCTGACTAGTTAATTGATTGTTTCATCTTAACATAACGTCTATCAAATTTTAGTCTCGTATTTGTGTAGACCCCAACTCTATGCTTAGTTGGAAAACAAGTAAATATAGAGTCAAGAACTGGAACTTCTTGTCGTCGAGTAACCATCGCTTGAGTGAAGACATGCGTCGTGGATATCCGAGTAGAAAGCTTGAGGATTGGAGCACCATTTGTTGTAGTAGATTAACGTGACGTCGTATCTAGTGACGCATGCCGAGATGTCGAAGTTCTTGGAGATGTCAAAGTTGTTGAAGTAACAAAGCCGAAGGCATGGGCACCGGTCAACGGCAACATAAGCAAACTGACGGTGAAAACGCACAACCGTAAAGGCGAGGACACCAGTCGACGGTAGTAGAGGTGACTGGCTGTGAAGACGAAGTTGCTCAATAACAATAGCGGAGACGCGTAGCCGTAAAAGCGAGAAGACCAGTCGACAACAACAGACAAGGCAACTGTCAGTGAAAACGATGACACCTGTCAATGCCGGCATAATAGGCCAACCATGAAGGCGAGGATACCAGTTGGCGGTGACGAAAGTAAGCCGATGGTGAAGATGAAGATGCCCATCAACGGCGGCATAGTAGGCCAGCCGTGAAGGCCAAAACACCAGTCGGTGGCGGTGAAGGCAGAGACGCCCATCAGTGGTAGCATAACAAATCAGTCGTGAAGGTGTGGACACCAGTTGGCGGCGTGAAAGGCAAGTCGACGGTGAAGACGAAGACGTCCATCAATGGCGACATAATAGGCCAGCCGTGAAGCAGAAGACACTAATCGACGACAGCGAAGGCAAGCTGGTGGTGAAGTCGAAGACATCCATCAACGGTGGCATAGTAGGCTAACCGTGAAGGTGGAGACATCAGTCAGCGACGGCGAAGGCAAGCCGACGGTGAAGTCGAAAACGCCCATCAACGGCGGCATAGTAGGCCAGCCGTGAAGACGAAGACACCAGTCGGCAGCGGCGAAAGCAAGCCGGCGGTGAAGACGAAGACGTCCATCAACGGCGGCATAACAGACCAACCGTAAAGGCGAGAACACCAGTCGGTGGCGACGGAGGGAAGCCGGCGGTGATGTTATGACTAATCCATTCCTGAAACGTAAGAGATAAGCTTAAAGCCATGAATCCCTATTATGCATATCTGGATTTAGATCCTGCAGTATAAACATGTAGAATGAGTAGTATCTGATGTAAATATGGTACTTGAGAAAAATTCAAGCATTTTAAATTATTTATAAGTATGTATTTCTCCTCTTGTCGATTTTGATTTCCCCGAGTAGATGACTGTAACATACCAAAAATTCGAGTTTCGAATTTTGACTTCAGCTAAATAATAAAAATATGTTTTTGAGTTGATGACCAAAATTTTTCAAATATACAACCTATGTAAAAGGTTAAACTAGCTAGTGATTATATGCAAGGTTGCAAATGAATTAAAATTTCTTTCTTCTCAAATTTATTTGATATGTAAAACATTTTCATAAACACAAGATGTGGTGTGTGATTTGAATTCTTTTAAATGTTTCTGGATCTTAGGTGCATTTTATTTTAGGTCTCATGAGCATAAAGGTGTGTACATAATAATTCATAAATAATAAAAGCCCTACACCCGTCATCACCTTAGGTGCACCTATGCCCAAGTGTCTTGTGATTTAAGCATGATGAACTGAAAGTAAAGTCTAATCATATTATCTCTGGTTAATTACAAATCAAAATATAATTTTACAATCATTTAAAATATATAATTATAATAGGAACATTTAAAGAAAGGTGAACTCATTGAATATTTAAAAATAATTGGTGCAATATAAAATCATGGGGAAATTCATGTAGATACTATTCAATATATATATATCACTGGAATTTTGGTATAATTTAATATGTGCATTTGATACCTCAAATAATTAGGTCAAAACAGTCAAACTATAAATTATTTCTAAACCCTAATCGGCAAAATTGATACACATCTCATATATGTATTTTATCACATGAAAATGTATAGAGGGTATAATTTATTCAAATAATAATCTATTTATCATGAATTAATATAATTTTTCCAGATTTTATTTTATTAGGTTTTGACCTTCTAAAAATTCAAATCAATTTCGGCTAGACTGAATTTATTTATTTTCCCGAGAATAAAATATAGAGTATTTTTGTGTGAAACCAAGGAAAATGGAATCTAGGTATTTTTATCTACCTCCAGAAAAATCCACATTAATTTATCATGCACACAAATTAAATGGTGAAATTATAAAGAAGGGAGAAAGAAAAGAAATAGGGAAAAATTCTAAATCTGCCCTAACAGTACTTTTACCTAATCTTCTACCCATCTCTCTCACTTTGCCTATGTTTGCATCGCCTTGGACCCACCTGTCAGCCTCCTTGTCTAGCTCCAACTCAGTTCACAGTGTTCCACCGCTCAAGCTGAGAGAGAGAGACAGAGGGCGAGAGAGAAAGCGGCACCGGTAGTGCTCGATGTGTGGCCGGCACGTGTCTGCCGCTGAGCTCACCTATATCGTCTCCTAGCCACATCGCACAATCCTTCTCTCCATCCCAGTGCCGATCCAACCGAGAGGAAGGGAGCCCAGCCCCTCCGTTGCCCATATTTTCGCCGCCGGCCGTGAGAACGACAACCGTCGCCATCGCCACCAAGCCACGGTCACCCCTTCTCTTCTAGCGATCTGTAGTCTCCCATCAATGCCGATCCCATCCCTTATAACCTCACCTCATGACTTGCAGCTATGACGCCGGAACACCACCGCGCCCACGGGAGCTCCGGAGCGCCGCCACCTTGGCATCATCGTCGTCCGACCGCTGTAGACCGAATCCGGTTGAACCCTCACGCCAACAAGGTCGCATCGGCATCCTCTTCAAGACGCCTCAAGAACCACGGCCAAAGATCAAGCGCATGCATAGATCGATCACCGTCTTCCCCAACTCCGGCCGCCGGACTCCATCTCCAAATCCTCCTTCTCCGGTGAGCCACTATTCGATTCCTTGCGCATGTAACATCCTAGGGACCATAGAGACCTCACGGATGTCCTCTTCTAGCTATTCATCGACCGGAGCGAGCTGGCGCCGTGAAGCCGCCATTTACTGCCGCCGCCGGAGCTCTTTCAAGTCGCCGTCATCTTCCAAGCTTCGCCAACCCCTCCTACCTCTTCGGTAAGTCTCTAGGGACCTTGTAGCTACGCATGCATGCATTAGTTCACGCGGATTCGAGCCGGAGCTCGACATGCACTTGCATGCCGAGAGCTACCGCCGCCTGCGCCGTTGTCGCCATCGATTCCGGCCACCGCAGCTAGCGAAACCACCACCGACGGCTACGCTGTGAACCCCTCTTCATTTTCTCTTTTAGCCACCCACGAAGATCGGCCACCGTTCGCCGTTGCCGCCGGTGAGAATCTCGCCAATGCGCTGCTGCCCTGCTTTCCCCAGCCGCCGAGCCACTGACATGCGGGCCCGACTTGATTAGTGCTTAAGGACTCCGCTTAAAGATAGTTTAAAACTTGTAAGGTTTAATCTGTAAAACTCTTTAGTATGATATATGGGACCAAGGACTGATTAGCAATATCTAAAAACCTCGGGGACTCTTAATGGACTTTGCTTTAGCACGTGCCTTTGGATTGCGGGTTGATTCCTGAGAACCCTAAGGGCCTTTCTGCTTATTGCCAGAGACGGACCTGTGGACCCTAAGGATTTATAATTTGGAAAAATAAAAGAAAATAGTTAGAGCAATATCTTTTCAACTCAAAATTATCTCAAAGTTGTGAAATTCATATAAAATCAAATATAACTCATTTTGAGGTGAAACCAACTTTAGTAGGTTTATAAAATCGTGAACTTTAATGTTATAAAATAAAATCCTATGCTTACAGTATGATATTTATTTATAAAATCTCAAATAAGAAATAGTTAACATAAAACTTGTAAAATTTGTGGAAAATTCATTTATACTCTAAATGGAGTAAACTAAATTTTTGTAGAATCACAAAAGTATGAACTTTAATTTAATAATATAAAATTTAACATTTTCTATATAGGAAATAGCACTAATAATTTATATAGTGAAATAACCACCACATGTACAATTTAGTTTCTAAAATTTATAAGAAATTCATACTAGCTCTAAAAATTATGAAACCAATTGTATTAATCTTAGAAAACAATCCTCTTCATCCCAGTAAGGTTAATTTGAACAAAATCATATATTAAAAATGTTTCACAACAATACATTAGTAAATAACACTATATGTCAATGCAAACTTGAAAAATTCATAGCTCACAAACAAAAAGAGATAAAATAGGAATTCTTTTACCTAAATTTATCATAGGTCAGAACCTATCCATTGTGCACAAAGCATGCATTTTAGAGCATTTTGTATTTTTCGCATAATTTGATATTTATTTTTATATCGTGTCATTTGTTTAGATAACTTGCATCAACGATGAAAGAGTGACCTAGGTGGTATTCACATTGTTCAAGGTCAAGGCAAGTTATTCCTTCCCATTCCTTTGATCACCTTGAAACCCATGATTTGGGAGATGAAAAGTGTTGTTTGTAAAACTGCATATGTATTTGATTAAAAATGACATTTGAAACTTAGAAAAAATGGTAGCTATGACCTTATTGTTGCATAATCTACCTTGATATGTTGTTACCCTTTTATTTGTAACCATAGGATTGATTTGATTATTTATAAATGCTCAATGAAGTCTTTATATGCGTTTATATATGTCATTTGCTTAGCCATGCCTAGAACTATGTAAATGAACAATCTTATGACTTGATAAATGGGATTTTGACTATTTGGTTAATGCTGGATTGAAAATGAAAATGTTAAGTATTTGTGAACTAAAGTGTGAGTAAAATGATTTTAGACTTGGGCGACAAGTGGTGTGCATATGGTGGTAGTTGCACGCCGATAGGGGGAGTGTTCGCTTGAGTTAAATAAGGATTGAACTTCGTATCACCAACTTAAGTATACCGTACATCCACATGTGCTATTATGGGGTGGCCTTAGCTAATTAAGTTACTTAAAGTCTAATCTTGCATATTGGTAGGCCGGAGTAAAATGAATTAGTCTGAGCGATGATTCATAGGAACTACCTATTTACCCCACTGATTAATGGGGGTAGTTTAGATGTCTAAGTCTGTCCAATTCAATGTTATAGTGCCTCGTGGGGGAACGGATGTATTCGCTGCCACGGCGTTAGGTTTAAGGCGTGGGCCCGTCACCTAACGGTTCTGGGTCATTCCCAGGATGGATTCACACTTGCCGTTGCTGATGCAAGGTTAGGCGTTAAGTAATGCAAAGGCTACGTTATGACCTCTAGACCACATTCATCATGAAGAGTGTGGTAGTGCTTTGCAAACACAAAACAAACTAGAGTGTTCATATCATGTGGGTAAAGCTGTACAAACTCTGCAGAGTTCTCTAAAACTAATCGATTAGCCGAGCTCACGGTCATGAGCGACTTGGTGAAGTGTCATGAGTATAGATTTTGTTTTATGTTTTCAAATAATGCTTTGTGAACTTGTTGGCGCAGAATTTTGACCCGCCCACAAGTCAAAGCGGGTTCCACATTTCCACGGCGGCCTGGGAGATCTGCTTAACTCCAGTGCAGGTCCAATGGCTTGCCTAGGTGTGTTTAGGGTGTGCCAGTTGATTTGATCTGCAATCAACAAGAATAAACAAGTAAACCATGTTAGCAAACGATGGCCGATCGGCCGATAGGCCGATGTCGCATCGTGAGGGCCTAGCCGATAGGGCAAAACTATATCGGCCTGCTTGAGGTTATAACGAAATAAGAATAATAGACAGATCTAATCTCATCGGCCTTCATTAACATGATGGTGCCAATTTGATGGCATCGGCCGATGAGGGATGTGCGAAGTAAATGCGCTAGCTAGTACTCTAACGTGAACTTATACGAACCGATCGGCCAATATAAATATGCTGATTACAGAGAAATCTTAAGACCAATCTGTGACAAACACATTTATATCTGTCGATCCACTTGTATAAATGGCAAATACATGCAAAAACATAAAGCAATCACATGCATTAGATAATACCGGCTGAAACCCCAACGCTATCCTTAATTACGATCGAAAACAGGCTTTGTGTTAGATCTCAAAACACGACTAGGGTCGATAGCAACACAAAGTGTGAATCGAGAATTAACACAAAGAAAATCAAGCTGTCGATCGCTTTTGGGGATGGTAGATGCTTTGAAGGATCTAGACAAGCAAACCAATTCAACCATCGTCGGCAACAAAACCTAAAGCGAGTAAGCCGCTGGCAAGATAGAATTGGCATGCCATGTCGAGATCGTCCAAGACATGATAAACGACGATCGCGTCGCCAGGGCTTAACGTGTCTAAAGCGACACGTTAGCCCCGACGACGTAGATCGTCGGGTGCGAGTTCTTACCTCTGCTCTGGGGAAGCAAGAACTCGTCGAGAAGCAACCTCTTGCGAGGGTGGCGATGCGCTGAAAGTAGATTATTTTTGGTTGTTGAATTGATTGAGAGAGAGATTCTAAGGACAAACTACCGGGATATTTATACCTGTGATTTACAACATTGTCCGTATAGGACACGACTTTATCTATAACTAACAAACAAGTCCTTATGGCGGACTCTTGCCATAGATTAAATCTAAACTGATTTAGATTCCTAATTTAAGAGATACAATTGCCTAAAACCGGGCCTTATCCCTATTTGGCAATCTCCTTTGAAGCTTAACTCAGGCCCAAACCGAGCCCGCTCTGCCTCCATCGGCTTCCTGCTTCCATCGGCCGATGGCCGTATTGAACCTACATCGGCCGATACGGTCCCTCTGTTGGCGCTCCGCTTGGTTCGATGCACCGCTAATGCTGATACAGGACTTGGTTCGATACCCGGCTTGGTCCGACAGCGTAACTGATCCGACTCGAACTACGCCTCCTTCTCTGTGCCGGTTTTCTCTTTCTTCTCCGAGTAGATTACGAAAATCTAGCGTTAACAGAACTATGGATTTAGAAAGTGGTAACTTGGGTTAGGTTATGATAATCATGTTATGTTGATGATGAACGTGAGACGTGATGCCAGGTGGGCAATCAAGTATATTATTATAATGAGATGATGACTTGTTGCCGGTATGGGCAACAAGAGTATGTTTATGATATTGATATGGTACATATTATGATTTAACTATGTTAATATTTTGTTAATTGAATCATCAACTCTTTTAAAAAGAATTATGAACCAAAACTTGCTTTATGCTAAAATGAGCTAGAGATAGCTTTTCCTTGATTATATGCCATGCATATAGTATGTTAGGATTGTCTTGTGCTTGCCGGTACATTAACTCGTTTAATGTACTGACTCTTGTTATACTAGAATATCCTTTTTGTAGGTTGTATGCTTAGTCTAATCTGAGTGATTCGGGAGATCGTTGTTTTCTTCTAGGACTGGATCCAAAAGGTTACCTTCCCAGTCGACTGCTTGTGGTTTCGGGTAGCCAAGCTTCCGCGGATCAGTAATTATCTGGCTGTTTGGTCTATCTATTTAAATAAAAATGTAGAGTAAAGTTTATTTGTGTTTACTCCTTATTATTCTGATCTTTATCGCTTAAATGAAAGTGTGGAACTAGAGCTTATCCTGGGATCTAGTTCTACACCGATATAAGTATTGAGCATTTGGGATATCGTAGAGCTTTAGCGAATTTTGTCAAGTCTCCTGAGATGTGTAACATATCTGGTCGCCATCTTCGTGTGGTTTGACGGGCATGTCTCAGGCTGAAGTTGGATGGTTACTGTTTTACTCGATTATTACTAGACCCCATCCAACTAAATATTTCGTGCTATCATTTCAGATAACTTACATAATATTTAACCCGGGGTGTCCTCACAATGACTCCTTACATTTAAACACTCTGTCCGACTAGTTATTGACATGAGTTCATTATTCAAGAAACAATGCTTCACATATCAGAATTTACTACTCGGGTACTTTTGCAATTGCTAAGAGTAGAAAACAAATTATTTTATCTTTATGCTTTTGATTTTGTCCTAGTAATACTTATCACCTTGCGTTATACACTCTACCCAACAAGCCCCCGGTTGCTAGAAATCGGCTCAAAGGCAACCATCTGTCGACAAACCAAATAGAAAGCATCGAAAAATAGAGCTTCACAACTTGATCGACACTTTTTTTTCGGATTTACTTGCAAGCAATCAAGATAAAAGTTGTTGCAAAAATATGATACAACATCTGTAGCCCCCGACTTACTGCTCAACGGAGAACTAGTTGATGTAGTGAGGCAGAGGAAAAAGAAAATATCATGTAAAGAAGAAAATTAATGATGACTTAGCTTGTTGGTATTTTCATGGGTGACGACGAAGGTGGCCGATCTGGGGACAAGGTTGTCCATCAATGGTAACGAAGACACCAACCGAGAAAGCAGTTGAGATGACCGATGGTGGAGGTGAAGTTGCCCAACAACGTGACAAAGACGCACGGCCATGGAAACAAAAACACCAATCGGCAACGAAATCCACCAACCGTGGAGGCGAAGAAATCAGTCGACGATGACGGAGGTGACCGACAGTGAAGACGATGTCACCATCAGCAACGGTGGCGGAGTACACCAACCGTGGAGACGAAGAAACCAGTTGGCGATAACGAATATGACCGACGGTGAAGATGATGTCGTCATCAACAACGGCGTCGGAGTACACCAACCATGAAGGCGAAGAAACCAGTCGACGACGATAGAGGTGGCCGACGATAAAGACGATGTCGCCATCAACAATGGCGGCGGAAACCACCAACTGTGGAGACGAAGAAACTAGTCAGCGACAGCGGAGGTGACCGACAGTGAAGACGATATCGCCATCAACAACAGTGGCGGAGTACAACAACCATGGAGACAAAGAAACTAGCCGGCGATGACGAAGATGACTGACGATGAAGACGATGTCGCCATCAGCAATGGCAGCGGAGTACTCAACCGTGGAGGCGAAAAAACCAATTGGCGACGGGGGTGACCGATGGTGAACGCGATGTCGCCATCTGCAACAGCAGCAGAATCCACCAACCGTGGAGGCAAAGAAACCAGTCGGCGATGGCGGAGACGACCGATAGTGAAGACGATGTTGCCATCAGCAACAGCGGCGGAGTACACCAACCATGGAGACGAAGAAATCAGTCGACGATGACGAAAACGACTGACGGTGAAGACGATGTCGCCATCAGCAACGGCGGTGGAGTACACCAACTGTGGAGATGAAGAAACCAGTCGACGACGATGAAGACGATGTCGCCATCAACAACGGCGACGAAAACAACCAACTGTGGAGGCAAAGAAACCAGTCAGCGACGGTGGAATCGACCGACGATGAAGACGGTGTCGCCATCAACAACGGTGGCGTAATAGGCCAGCCATGAAGGCGAAGAAACCAGTCGGCGGCAATGAAGGCGATCGACGATGAAGATGGTGTCACCATCAACAACAGCGGCATAAAAGGCCAGCCATAAAGGCGAAGAAACCAATCGGCGACGATGGAGGTAGCCTGCGGTAAAGACGATGTCGACATCAGCAACGGCGGCGGAGTCCACCAACCGTGGAGGCAGAAACCAGTCGGCGGCGATGGAAGCGACCGACGATGAAGACGGTGTCACCATCAACAACGGCGGTGTAATAGGTCAGCCGTGAAGACGAGGGCACCAGTTGGCTAGTGCTGCTTCTGACTCGCCGTAGCCGAGAAGGAATTACACCAAACAAATAGTTTGTGTGAGTCTTCTCCTTTGATCGGACTCGGCCATCGATGATACATGCAAAAACAGAAGGTAGATCACATATTAACTTGTGATTAGTGATCGGGAAGAAATAATTAATATAGTAGATAATAAATTAAAATGATAAAACCTGGATATTAGAGCCGAGGAGAATATAGCTAATGAAGAGGTACATATACACTTAATTTCCATGGAGCTTGTCCTAACATGGTGTCAATCTTCGTTGGATTTGTAGCCAAAGGACTGGTTAGTCTAGTGTTGACGAAGACGCTCCCGTAGCAAAAAATCTGAAGCGATCTCGATGCCGGCAAGTAGTTGAGTCGTGTTCAGCTTGGAATCATAGATTGGATTTGAAACTCGTCGTAGAGTGGTTGTTAACCTCCTTAGTTGGATTGGATCCGAATTTGAGAGGTGAAGCCTGCCGAAGACGTCGGCGACTCTCGAATTTTATTTCCATCGCACCTTTCGATGAAAAGCTCGGCGCAACCCTCTACCTGGCGCACCAACTGTCGAAACTGAAATTCGACAATAATACAAGGAGGGTAGCGCACGAGACCTAAAAGTGGATGGATGCGAAAAACAAGGATTTACACAGATTCAAGCCCTCTCGATGAGAGGTAATACCCTACTCTTGTTTAGGAATTGTATTCGCCGGGTGTATATTGATCTGACGATCGAGTTGTGAATATCTCTGTCCTTCTGCCCCTAGAAGGCTCCCTGCCCACCTTATATAAGTTGGAGGGTAGGGTTACAAAGAGGAAACCTAGCCAAACACGGTATCAATATCCTAATATATTACATGATAGTACTCAATTAGGATTTTAGGTCATGCCATAGAACACAAGACAATATTATGATCGAGTCCTACTCTATTACATAATATATGGATCTAGCCCACCTTCTATCTCTAGTCAAATATGAAGGTCATATGGATACTCGGTACATATATTCTTCACAGAGCATCTTGTCGCGTTCAGATAGTTCAGCGCAGTATCAATGCGGGCCATCTAGCCACAAATCGAAGTAAGCAACTTGCCCACGTCTGGTTGACTTGCTTGACCCAGGTTATTCTTCAATCTACAGGTTTCAGATTGCAATTTCTGTCTTTACCTCATCTTTCTACAATCCATAGGTATCAGGCTTGATGATGCATTGCCTGTGTTTCACCTTCCTTGTACCCATACTTGTCATCTTAGCAGCGTGCTTCTACTTTCCTCTGATCGCATTTAAAAACTATTTTATCTTGTGCATAATTTTGGTTGCACCAGTTTCAGCATGTGGTGGTGTACTATTAGAAGGAGAAAAATGATATGGATCACTAGTGGATAGCAAATGCAAAGTTGTTCTCTGATATGGATCACATGACAACTGCTGACTTTGACTTTGACTCTGTCATCTTCGGTGATCTATAAATTCCATCCAGATCCACCCCCAACAATTCGCGCTCTTCACAGTCGAGGACTGGAGTCTGGAGGTGGAGGTTATAGAGAGGAAGCAGAGCAAGAATGGCGGGGCTGTATGAGAGACCGTCCGAGACGTACGCCAAGAAGCGGCCTCGGTATCCTGACGCTTGGTTCTCCAAGCTCGCCGCCCTCACCGCCGGCCACCACCGCGCCTGGGACGCCGGCTGCGGCACCGGCCAAGCCTCCATCAGCGTAAGCGCCCAATCTCCGAACCACTTTCTTCGCTTGATCTGAATTCTGAAAACGATAAATTCTGCCGGCGACCATCTTATCTGCGCGTGTTCGTGTGCGTCAGATCGCGGAGCACTACGACAGCGTGGTCGCGACGGACGCGAGCGAGGGGCAGATCCGCCACGCGGTCGCGCACCCCAAGGTGCGTTACCTGCACACCCCGGTGGACCTCTCCGAGGACGACCTCGTCGCCATGGTCGGCGGCGAGGGCTCGCTGGACCTCGTCGTCGTGGCGACCTCCATCCACTGGTTCGACATCCCGCTCTTCTACGCCGTTGCCAACCGCGTCCTTAAGAAGCCCGGAGGCGTCCTCGCCGTGTGGGGCTACAACTACGAGATCCACCCTTTCGAGGACAAACTGCACGGGCAGCTGTACCCGGCCATGCGCCCGTACATGGACCCGAGGACGAGGCTGGCCATGGACAGGTACCGCGACCTGCCGTTCCCGTTCGAGCCCGTCGGGTTGGGCCGCGAGGGCGAGCCGGCTGACGTCGACATAGAGGTGGACATGACGCTGGACGACCTTGTCGGGTTCTTGAAGACCGGCTCCGTCGAGACGACGGCGAGGGAGAAAGGAGTAGACCTGGAGGCGGTGATAAGGGACGTGATGAAGGGAGTGGAGGCGGAGTGGGGCGACCCGGCGGTGGCGAGGAAGCTCGTGTTCAAGGCCTTCATGCTCGCCGGGAAGCCGAAAGTGCTGAACTGAAATGTGCGCTGAACCGCTGATTGCTGATCATTGGTCACCGTGTCTTGTTTCGTCGTGATAATCACTTCATGCTTGTCGCTTTGTCGCAGCCCAATGCACTGGGATGCTGGGCACCCCTTTTTGCCGAATAAGTTCAAGCTGGTATTGGATATACTGCACGGTATCTGCAATTCTGCATTTTATATGCCTAAAACAAGGGAACATAACAGAGATATGGTCCCATTTGTAAGAGTGTATGGCATTTTTATGTAGCACTGGAACAACGTAAGATTATTAACAAATATTTTGTTTCCATACCAAATAATATTATACTTCTCAAGCTAGCTTTGTGCACACATTTCTATTTATATTGGTAACCGCATAGCTGAAAATGCAGCAATTGCAAAGAAATTTTATTGAATTGTCAAAGTAGAAAATGGCTCCAATATTATCAAATATCAAAGTAGATAGTTGCAGATAGGCGGTAATTTTTATGACCTGGTTTTAGTTACACATGTGGGAAACGTGCATTGCACGTACACGATTAGTAGTATGCCTAAAACAAGGGAATTTCCACCAGCTTCATCAGCAAATAAAATCGTTTGCGGGGTTTAAATTTGGCAGATGCATCCGGGATGTAAGGCCTAATAGTGTGGTAATGGGATGTATGCTTGGAATTAAGGATTTATCCGGTGTGAGATCGCATTATTCGACCAGTTTGAAACAGACTTTGTTTCGTCCGGTCCTGCTCCCCTGCTTCTTCAACCTCAGCCTAATAGGGCTAAAAGAATCAATTTACTTGGACGGTCCAGCCCATATATGTGGATACCGAGCCCACCTAAACAAGCCCGCACGTCCACTTCAACAGTAGGCCTTAGGATTCTGGCCCCAAAAAAAAGTGAATTCGCCCATCAGAGGTCCGTTTAATTCAAGAACCGTGGAACGGCAAAGCGGAGCGCCGGAGCCACCCTACCCTCAACGCCGGGGGCCAGCCTCCCAAGCCTCGGAACCTTGTTTGTCGTGTTGTACGCCCAAATCACTCGTGTCTGCCTATGTAAATCTGATGACGCCCATCGAGTACCTACGTTGGAAGAATCACGTTCCTGGCAGCCGAGGCAACGTCGGAGCCACTCGATCCAGTACGTGCTACTATCACAAAAAGCAGGATTGAAAGATTACGGGCTCGGTGCCCCCGATGCGCCTCGATTACTCTTTTCCCCCGTGATCGGTATGGTTCGATCGAAGAACACATGATCCCAGTGCTTCCGTCACACGCAGGAGCACCGTGGAACACACAGCACACGGGCGCATGACGATGAGTTCAAGGCCATGCATGCGTGCAATCTCTCTCTAAATGTAACACAACTTCTTCAACATTCGAAAGTCAAGTGATACAGAATGGAGATAGCTCCTTTTGTGGCTGCTATTCGAGTCTCGTTTTCGCCGTATATGATACTTGTTGGTTTTTCTTCAGGAATGTTCCAAGTTTCGCTGTCCGTCCGTCTCCTGTTCGAGCAGTTATGCATTGGGAAGGGAGGAAAGGCTGCAGAGCTGTAGTGCGAGAATTCGAGCGTTTGGTTGCTTCTGTTATGCTCCCACTTCGCGGCATATAGCCATATAGGAACCGGGTTCTCTGTCACGTCTCGGATGAGTCGCTGTCACGAGGCTATCCCTGCCCTGTGCGGCTATGCCTGCCGAGTGATTACTTCACTTCTCTCTAGAAAAAAATCAAAAAGGAAACTATGCGTCGAGCACATACATAGTAGTACTTGCACTCCCATGATCTTTTCTGATATCATATGACTGGCTCCCATCCCATTCATGCCATCTCGGTACCTCGCGCTTTCTGCAACGTACGCGCCCATCTGGAGATAACATAATCTAACCCGGGTACATGTCACCCGGGGAGTCAAAACCACACCACACGCACCACTCGCGGCCGCGTGTCGACGTCTCCACCACACCCCCCTTGCTTCGTCTCTTCTGCGGCATCAAAATTTACTTCTGCGTACTAGCTTTCGGTATACCGGCCGGCCCGTGCGTATGTAGACATGTACCGAGCAGGTGGTACGCGACAGCGACGCGTACGTACAGGCGTCAACCGCGACTCCGCCTCTGCGCGAGCTACGGTTTCCAACCGAATCGAAAGGTAAAAGGGGACAGGGAATGCGACCCAGATATCACCCAGCTGCGCTACAACACGGTGTTTGTCCCGTTGAGACTTGTACTGTTGTACAGTTCCGCGCGTGGAACCGATGCGCGCGCGCGCGGGGGACGGCCGGCGGCCGAACGCGCCGTGGCCACTCGCTGCGTCGCGCGTCGCGGTCGACGCAGTGAAGTGGTGGGCGCTTCAGGGGGGATAAGACGAAGTTGAAGTTAGCGGTGCAGTAGGAGTATTCCGCAAGAGGCCGCGAGGTGAAAAGACAACACACATGTATGGGCACGTATCGCCATTTACCACGGAAAACCATTGTGTTGATCTCACCATCTCGGCTGACATGACGAGCGCTCAATTATCCGCACATTATGCTTTGCACAGATGCTGAATTGCCAGTGGGATGACGGATTTTGGTGCTTTTGTTTTGTTTCGCATCATCTGCGAATGGGAGAAAAACTATACTAGTGCACATGGCGTCATGCTAGACACAAACAGTGAAAGCTGCACAAGGCCCTGTTTAAGTACTAAGCTCTCCGTCGCCATCAGCGATCGATAGAACAATGCCAATGAGGTTATAAAACGTGAACTAAAATTCGAATGCAGTGGATTGATTTGTAGTGCGGTTATGTCAGGTTGCCAATAATGCAGCTGTTGGACGAATGGGGCATCTCCAAACGACCAACATCCATGGCCTGATCTGTTCATGCTCTGCTTTCATGTGCAAGCACTAGCTCTCTCTGCCTCCCTGTGAAGACGATGAGTGGTGCGTGTACTGAAAATGGGGCAGATTTGGTTGCATAAATTGCACTAAAGAATTTTAATCAGACGACCGGCCGGTACTAGAGAACATGGTTTGTCTCCCTTCAGAAAAGAGGGAGAAAGAGGTGCCATGATGGTTTATTCCCCTATCAGCAGACTTGATTGGATTCTATTGTCTCAAACTGACCAGGTGATGCCTCACTAGAAAAATATGCAAACTTTCAATATGGTTTGAAAAATATAGAAAACAACAAAATTGCAGTGATAATAGGAGTAGTGGGCATGATGACCACCGTCTTTTGTATTAAGGAAAACATATGACCACTGTCTGGTACAGTGCTTCGACCTGTCATGCCATGAATTGGTAAACATTTCCTTAAAAAAATGATTTGGTAAACAAATATATTCCAGTACAATTTAATGTATTATACTCCTTGTTCGATGGAAGACAGTGACATCGACTTAGATAACAAAATGTTAAAGAAGTTGGAAACATTTCTCTGTGATCCATCGTGGCCTAGCGTTTCCTTCCCCCGAATCATGTATAGTAGGTATTTTGTTTCAGAACGTAATCTAGTCAAAGTACACACCTAATACCAACATGGAGAAAAGTTTTGTTTAAGAAAAATCATTGCCCGCATAATCTAGAAGCAATACGAACCAGCTATGCTTGTACCAAATGTCAATCCTAGTATTGATACAGCTTAATAATCTCAGACGAGGAAAGATGAGCTCCTGATCTTTTTACATGTCAATCATGGTTGAGCATTGCCCCATTCGATCTTTCTTGGGCCCTCATCGTTGGACCATATTTCTTAATAAATCAAAATAATCTATTAAAAAGTAAAAATTAATTCATAAATAAAACTTTTATATATATGTTCATAGCGATTTAAAAACCAATATAAAAAATTACTTTGAAAATATTTTAAAATTAATTTTAAAATTAAAATTAAAAATTTAAATTTTGGTTTTTGTTTTGACTTATTAGGGTAACTAACGAGACTCTTGGTTGGCTAGCATGCCAGTTGTTTACGACCTTCGAGAGGATTCTTCTTCGATCTGTTGTGCTCTGGGCCAGACAACACGCCTTCTTTTACATCACTTGCGTAAAGTAACAATAAGCGACCAACCACAAGTTCTGCGTGATCAGTAGTAATATTTGAGCGTGCCCCATAACAGCATAACTGTAGACTAGCTGAAGTCACACGTAAAGCACTAGAGAAAACGGAAGAGGCAGAAATGCTCAAACAAATTTGTGTGAACATGGCAGTTGTTTTTCCTGTGTAAGAAAAAAAAGGAGGAGAAGCTTTTATAACCAAACAAAAACTAGTGCAACGGTTATGCTGGTCCAGATGAGGACTGCACCCAAAAAGTGAGATAAAGCGATGGAGGAAGGGAGATCTGGAGGCAGCCAGGCAAGCAACATCAATTCAATTGCACTAGCTAATCCGGCTGATCGCTGTTAAGCTAATCCAAACCAAGCTGCTTTGCGTGGAAAACACGTGCATGCGGATTTGCTTGGGAATCTGTCCGCACATACGCTGTGCCCATGCTGGCAGCCACCGCCGTGCATACGCACCGTCCATTTTATTTCACTAGGCTATACGCTTCAAGTTGCAACCTGAAGAAGAGGTTAAAACTCCCATCGGATGAAATGACGATGCAACAACCGTTAGAACTTAGAGCCCATGCTCTAGCGACAAATTCGTAGTTGGATAAGTACTGGAGCAGTGTGGTACACGAAGAATGTAACTTGACGCGCGGCTGTCGGCAAACTGCGCAAACATGTCAAGATTTCAGTCACATCAAACTAATTAACCCCGGTACGCGATACAGGTCACGTACAACGGCGACGAGACGAACGAAGAAAGCTACAGGTTTTGTCGCGTCGAAAGAAGCTTCGCTGCGAGGACGAAGAGCAAGTGGTAGCGGCAGCCGTAGCTGTAGTAGGGAATCCCCGTGACCGTGATATGATAAACCGGGTCTCCGTCCGGTTCAAGTGGAGTAGTGGACGTACGGTGCGCAGCGGGGCACAGCACAAGCACAGGTCGGCACGAGGAGAACGCGGAGCTAAGCTGCTCCTTGGTCACCGCGATAGCTGTTCTTCTGGTCACCGCGAGCCAGCCGGGACGCCGGGGACCCAATGACAGAGCCAAAAATTTCTCAAGTATAAGGCTCAATTGATATAATTTTCATATATTTTTTTAAAAGATTTTTAAAATTTAGAATGTTATTTCCATGAATATTTTAGGTGAGAAGTAGGGCTATAGTTCTAGCTGCCCTATTTCTGCTTCCGCCCCTGCGGGGGCCCGCCGCGGGTGATTGGTCGCGCGCGTACGTGCAACTTGGGGAGAGACCCCGACAGCGCCAACCCACGCGCCGCGTGGCGCCACGTCGTGAGCCCGCACGTCGCGGCCGTGATCCACCGCCACCAGCGGCGCTGGTACAAGTTGGGGGGGTGCTTTGCTTGCTGCGGCTCTAGGGGCTTGGCCAGCTGCTGTGCAGTCCAACTCCAAGTCCAAGCGCTAATAAATTAGCCTCGCCCCAGACTCGATAAAAAGAGGAACTGGAAAGGGAAGGCGGAAAAGCTGTGTGCGCTGTGTTCGTGGGCTGTGACGAGGGCGCGAATGGCCGGCGCCGCCTCCACCTCCGCGTCGGCGCGGACCACGCCGCCGCCTCGCCCATTGCCTCCGCTCGGCGCGTCGGGGAGCCAGCAGGAGCCGGTAGCCACGGCGAGCCACCCTGCCGCCGGCGCCTCATCCCGGCCGATGCGGCGCAAGGGAAGGAAGCAGAAGCAGGTGAGCGCCGCGCTAGCTAAGCGCTCTGTATCTTTGTCGGATCGGAGTTTCGTTGCTCGGGGGCTAACTGCTGCGTTTGGTCGGACGCGACGCGGGGCATGCACAGCTGTGGCCGAAGACGGTGCTGCGGAAATGGCTCAACATCAGGTCGCCGGAATCCGACTTCAGCGCCGACGAGGGCGACGCCACCGGCGACGACACCGATAGCGAGTTCGAGTACGAAGGTGATCCCAGACCAGAACCCTCTCTCTAATACATGGGCTTCATTATTGCAAAGTAAAAATAAAAAATCGAAACCAAAATTCGCTGTGAAGCTCAATGGATCGGGAAATGCATCCGGGTTTTGGTTCTACCCCAGTCGCTCGTCTCCAGAATTGATCTTCTTGTCCATCATAATTATTTGGAAAAGAAAAGTTGTGGACCAGAAGAATGCATCGATTGGTTTGGTAGGTGGATGTTTTTGCTTACAACCAATAAAGATGGAGAGCTTTGACGGTTGCTTCTTTCAATTTGAGCTGGTCCAGTTAGCACAACCATAAGATTCTGGTATTTCAGGGGAAAAGGGTAGAAAGTGGAAGGGGAGTTAACGAAATGAAATTTGGAGATGCCTTTCCAACCTTGCTCATTAAAGAAATAGTAGAGGTGGATTGTATTGTTCTCTTGGTTTCTTGTGGTGGTGTATTCCCAACTCCTAGCCTCCTAGGCCATTCCTTTGCTTTGTTTATTCCTCCGTTTACCTAGAACAAAAACAAAAATAGACGTTGAATTCAAAGAATGTTAAAAACAATGTTTCTTTTGTTTAGTGAATTTCAAAACGTCAATCTCTCTCGTCCTATTCCTAAGACAGTATACTAGTACTACTATCTTTCTAAAGGAAATAAAGAAAAATTGAAAGGACATCTGAATCTGACGGCAAGAAATACAGTTGCCGCACATGCATGCTGACAAAAAGCGGGCAGCTTTAAAAAAGGGAAAACAAGTATAAATTTGCTCTTAACTTTGTTGGCTATGGCATATGTCTGTTCAGTTCTTTTTCAAAAATTGGTTCCTTTTGGCAAGCTGATTTAGATGAACGATGGTCGTCCAAATTCTAATCATAGTTAAACTTGTAACGGGATTTGTGCAGAAATGTGTCATTGGGAGCGCCAGCTATATGATGAGGAGAGGAGACTGCGTGGTTTGGGCGCTGAGACAATTGGTAATTTATTTGATTCGTATAATTATTATGTTCAACACATTCATCGGCAAATGGGTTATTGATAAAGTGGGAGCTATTAACTGACAAAGCATCACACAAAAAATTTGAACTACATATCACCAACGAAATAAGTTACTATACTAATCACAGTAGCAAACTTATTTTTTCTTGATGCTTATTTCCAGCTTTTTTTTAATAAGTTTTCTCCTTGGTTTTGCCACACTGAAATTTGTGAAATACAGTGTTGCTTCTGCCAAACTAGGAGATACTACATAGTACATACTAGTCCGCTCGTTCACTAATTTTTGATGGGAACTACCTCTTAAGCACCTCTGGCATACACATCCTATCTGAGAAAGCCCAGGTAGCTTCCTTATGCACTGACGAAGACTATCAAATCTTCAGATAGCCAAATGGAGGGTGTTCCCTACAAGCTTAATAGAAGGCGCAATTCAGAGACCCTTCGTGCCCAATATATCGACATTAAGGAACTCAGGCATGCATTTGTTCTCCCTTCAGATTACCTGGACTTGCCTAGTTGTTTGTTCACAGTATTTTCCTTAAGAATTTACTCAGATAAGCTAAATGACTTGGTTTGTTCCTCCATATATCTATCTTTCCTTGCACAAGGATAACCCCTTAAGATCAAGCCTAATTGCAGCCGAAAATCTATAAAATCTACTGTGGTTCTGTCACTATTCCTTAAATTGTTGGTTTGATATGCAGGGTCTGCGTAGGAACATGGAATGTTGCAGGAAGACTTCCACCTGATGACTTGGATATTCAAGATTGGTTGGATATGGAGGAGTCAGCTGATATTTATGTTCTTGGGTAAATTGTTGCATCCCATCTTGTTACTTATTCATATTACACTATGACTGCTATTTCTCCTTTTTATCTTTTTCACCTATTAAACAAATTGAACTTATTATCTTTTAGATTTCAAGAAATTGTTCCATTAAATGCTGGGAATATATTCGGTGCCGAAGACAACCGTCCTGTCACAATGTGGGAACATATCATTCGTGAAACATTGAATAAGATTAGTCCTGATAAACCAAAATATAAATGTCATAGTGATCCTCCTTCTCCATCAAGGTTCAAGCCTTCCGACGATGTAGAAGATGAACTTGTTAGTGAATCTGACAGCGAAAGTGGTGGAGAAGTGCACCCATGGAACGAACAAGATTTTACCGTTGATGATGATAGTATTCATAGTAATAAATATGAGCGCTCTACTTCTGCTCCTACTGAAACTACTGTAAATGGAAACAACTTCAGCAGGGTGCCTTCAATGAAGATTTTCGATAGATCACACAACTTAAGTTTTAAAGACTATGTATCTAGTTTGGAAGAGCCAGTCCATCAAAAGATGTTAACTAAAACACTCAGCCACTCAGAGAGGCTTGGAATGGTTTGGCCTGAACAACCATTGGATATATTGGCCCAGCGTCTTCCAGACAGCACAAAACCATTTATTTCAGAGAAGGCACTGAGGTCATGTTTGTCTTTCAAATCAGCAAATGGAGATTCCAGTGCTTTTCCAGAGGATTGTTTAGTTCATGATTTTAACATCAACAGTGCACTAGTCAAAAGGAAAAGACCATACTTCGTAAGGATAATAAGCAAGCAGATGGTTGGAGTTTATATTTCAATATGGGTACGAAGAAGCCTGCGGAAGCATATTCAAAATTTGAAAGTATCAACCGTAGGTGTCGGTGCTATGGGCTATATCGGTAATAAGGCAAGTTCCCATGAAGCACATCATTCTCATGTCCTTTAGCAATTCCAAATATGTAGAGAACAATTAGCATTCCTTTTTTTAGATGATAGAAATGGTTTACATCTCTGGCCTCTACTGTTAGGCACAGCCAAAATTAGCATTTTTTATACTACAATTTTTTTCTTAATGACTATATTACACTTTCGTTTTAACACCTAGTTTTGTGCACTTTGGCCAGTACATTTACTATGCATTGGTAAGTCAATGTGTTATTTAGAAAACAATGGGCTAATTTTTCTTACTTGAACATGCTCCAGGGATCAATAGCAGTAAGCATGTCCATTTATCAAACACTCTTTTGCTTTATATGTTGCCACCTGACCTCTGGAGAAAAGGATGGAGATGAACTGAAAAGGAATGCTGATGTGCAAGAAATCCATCGAAGGACAATTTTTAATCCGGTTTCCAGAGTTAGCATGCCTAAGACTATATATGACCATGAGTAAGCAAACAAACTTGCAACTCAAACACTAGAAGCTCAGTACACAATTCCTAAAGCTCTAGCTAAATTAAACAGGTGTTTGTTTATCCATGCCATTTGATACTTATTTGGAGATGATGGCTCGATTTCAGTTTAGATTGTGTTTGGCATCACTGTTTACTTGTTTAAATATGATGGTGGGATAACAAGGGATAAATGATTGAAGTGAATCTGTGCATATTAGTGGCATACACCACATAACGAAAGCATGAGTTCGAGGGTTGCACACATTTGAAAATTTTCTTATACTTCTTTTGTTCATTTTAGTTTAATATGATCAAGACTTGCAGGAACATCGCTCATTAGTTTATATAAAATCTTATCAGTTTATCTAATATTTTTAATTTTCTTGAATATTTCAGAAGGATAATATGGTTAGGAGATCTCAATTATAGGATCAACTTATCATATGAAAAAACACATGAATTCATATCCATGAAGGACTGGAATGGTTTGTTTCAGAATGACCAGGTAAACTTTTGGTAGCAGCGCAGCATCTTGTGAAATACTCCATAAATACATAGTACCTCACTGTTTTCTACTCTATGATAGCTAAAACGAGAATTTAAGAAGGGACATTTATTTGATGGTTGGACTGAAGGAGTTATCAGCTTTCCCCCGACATATAAGTACAAGGTTAACTCAGAGAAGTACACGAGTGATGAGCCAAAATCTGGAAGGAGAACACCTGCCTGGTATGCTAATCTGATCATTCATAACTTGATCTGCATACACTCTTTCAATTTTTTTTATCCTGTCCTTTCTTAATAACATTTTCCTCGTTGTTGTTTACACGATTCACCTCATAACTCATGAAGGCATAAGAATTGAGGTTGTGTATGAGGAAATCTCTAGTTGAGCGATGAGTGCTAACAAAACAAATATTGTTTACCTTTGTAGGTGTGACCGAATTCTTTCCTTTGGCAAGGGAATGAGGCTGTTGGCCTACAGGACAGTTGATATCAGGCTATCCGATCACCGCCCTGTGACAGCTGTGTACACTTCAGATGTTGAGGTTTTCTGTCCCAAAAAGTTGCAGAGAGCTCTTACCTTCACCGATGCAGAGGTTGAGGATCAATTCTCATTTGAGGAAGAGAGCACTTCTGGAATCTTTAGCTTTTGACTAGGATAAGCACCAAGTACATTGGGGGATTTATCAAATGAAATGTGATGCGTTTCTGAAGTCCCCAAGGAATTAATATTCTCATATTGCCGCTTAATCCTGTGCATTCCCTTCTACTCCCAATTAGCATCAGCCACCATGTCCATTCCTTCCACACTCTGACCGTATTTGGAGACCAGGGCGTGGCATGTTTTTTTCATGAGTAATTTTACAGTCTTTGAAAGGTACCGGAGGTATCAATATTTTTATAGTATAAATTTAATACCTTTTAATATCAGAGGTATCGAGAGGTACCAAGTTTTACACTAGAAAATATGATACCTCCCGATACCTTCTTACGAACTGTAAAATCACTTTTTTTCCATTTAGCTTTGCTCTTGTGTGCCTCTTCTGATTCTTGAGTAATTTGTACGTAATAATGGCCTCTGTGACGATCTGATTTTGTAATTAAACATTTGACTACTGCAGATTCCTAAGCAGACCGATTGTGTCCTATGTGCAGTTTTGAATCTATTGCTACCAGTTAGGAATCAAACCAGTGTACATACATTCATATCTATGTGCGGTTCAGTTCAGTTAGGATTACCTGGCCTGATATTACGGTGTAGTTTTTGCTTCAGAAGGCTGCAAGTTTTGTCAGCTTACATGTGCTGAGTGTGAGGCTGCGTAGCTCCGATGGCACATGGCAGCCTGGACCTGGATAAGGGCAATCAGTCAACCGCCCCATTGGACGGAGGAGAGCGAGCCGGACACTTGACGACTTGACCTCCTTGATGACTTGATGTGCCCCGCCGGTTGGCTGCCGCCACGCTATCTGCGCCCCTATTTAACATTTTTCTGGTGGGGCTGCTGCTTGTGCCCTGCTGGGTGGGCGGACGCTCGCCGGCTCGCGTGAGGGGGGGGGTCCCCGCGGATTGGATGCCCGGCTGGCTACCTCGTGCATTCGTGCTTGCGGTTGCCGCTGCCAGGTTCAGCAATGGGCAGTTGGCACCGCGGGTGAGGGAACGGAGCCCGGCGGCGCACGAGAAGGGAGGAACGGCAGCAAACGCAGGGCCTTCCGGTTGGAAGGTTGGATCAGGCGTATACGCGGCTAGGTTGGCAGTTGGCAGTTGGCACCCCTGTCCCAGCCTGCGGCCCGCTCCAATTAATTGATTGGTCGGGCCCGTAGGTCACATGCCTGCTATCATTGTATTCACAGCACGACACACATGGCACATGACATATCTTGTGACCAAATCCTATGCATAAGAGCAACTTAAAGAGAGTTGCCAAATGACTCTCTAAACCAAATTTTAACGAGTTCGATAAAAAATGTCATCCAACAAAAGACGACTATGGTTCAGACGTCCGATAAAAAACAAAATATTGGACAGTGTTTCAACGCATACAAAAAAATGTTTCAATTGTTTCATCATTCGATGAAAAAATGTTTCAACAAAAAATATTTCAGTATGTTTCATCACTTGATCAAGAATGTTTCATTCTTTTAGTGAAATATGTTTCAATCACACGCAACATTGAAGAACACGTTGCAACACACAAAAACCAAAAATATTGTGACATCAAGAAATTATTGTACCAAATTGTGCAACATCAAAAAAATTTGTGCAATATCCAAAAGATATTGATTGCAACAAGAAGTAAATATTGTGTGCAACATCAAAAGAATATGGTGTGCAACATCCTCACGCAACTAGTCGCTCACACCAGCCTTACCTTTGTTAATGGTCGTGTCGGCTTCTTCACATCCTCTATCGGGCTGGTGAGGGACACAGCGACAGAGATGGTAGCTGTAGGAAAGTCCCAAGCTGAAGCCATATCCTCCGCCTTTCTCCTCCTCTCCATAGTGGCCTCGCCCAGATCTGATATCCGAGATTGGGGATGGCATATAACCAAACGAGCACCCACATTGAAGGACATGAGGGTGGGAGAGGAGGAAGAGGAACGAGTAATTGGGGAGGAGAAGAATAGGGAGGCACCCTCGGAGCCGAGAGGCGCATGGCTACATCGTCTTGATGGTCGGTGACGGCGACACGTGTCTGAAAGAGAGAGACGAAGCGAGAGAGAGAAGAATTGGAGAGCAGGGGTGGTAACAGATATGCGTTGGTTGGTAGTGGAGAAACGCGTGGAACGGACCAGGCCAATTTTTGTGCTAGTATCGGACAATCGGGTTAAAGTTTTTTTTGCCTCTAACAGCCTTGCCAACTAGCCATCCGGCCAGTCAAAATAGCTCCCCTACTAGTCAAACTTACCTAGCCAGAACTTGCTTGCCAAGCATGGGTCCCACGCGTCTGTTCTTCTCCCCTTCTTCTCTCTCCCTGCATTGTCTTCTTCCCCGCACCAGATTGAGCAGCAGCGACAACGCTAATGGTGGAGCAAGGAGCGATAGTGGTGGTGACGGAGGAAGCGGGTGGCGGCGACGACGAGGTCAGGGAGAGGGTGGAGCAAGCAGTAGCGTCAGTGGTGACGGAGCAAGCAGCAGCAAAGATAGTCTGAGGTGGATTTGAGGGCGCACTTGCCTCAAGCGCACTAGGGAGTGTTGCGGCGGCGTGGAGGGTGGCTGTCTTGAGCTGGAGTCCCGACTCCCACATTGTGGTCCTAGATTAGCCCACGAAGCTTCAGTTGCCACCGCTGCTGGAACCGCGCCTTCCCCTTCCCCTCCATCCTCTCTGCCATCACCATCATCGCCTCCTTGCCTTCTGGCCACCTCCGTGCCCGCCATCATCTCCACTTGCTATCATTGGAGCACTTGAGCATGGGTATTAGAGGGAAAGGATGGGTTGGGTGAGGAGGAAGATGAGGGAAGAGGAAGAAGTAAAGAGAGGTTGACACGTGGATTGGAGTGTAATGGAGATACAATTGAAGCGAAAGGCAAATTTGATCCTCTATTTTTTTTTACAAGCTGACCTAGATATTTGAGAGTCAAATTTTGAGGAGGCTGTTGAAAATGCTCAAGTCAAATTTAGGCATTTGAAGAGTCAAATTTTATCGTCCTTGCCAGTGAGTAACTCCTTGCGGACTACGAAGCCTCGCTTAACATGCGGACTGGACTGGGGAACTTTTGGCGTTCTCTACATGGACCATGTCCATCTAAGTCCACCTCGTACTTGGGCCGCACGTCGTGTCCTAGCGAGTTTTTTTATTTTTAATCTTCTTTATTAAAAGATTTACAAAAGTAATTTTCTGTTTTGAAAATTTACAAATCTAGTTGCCCATCGCCCTCTGGGAGGGCGTTTTCTAAAACATCGCCCTCCCAGAGGGCGATTTATATGACGTGGCAACCGGCCGTTGGACGAGGGTCAACGGCCATCCAACGGGGGACGCAAAATTTGCAGGCGGCCCCATTGCCGCCCTCCCAGAAGGCGATTTTTTTGCCTGCATAGGGTGGTGAGGTCGGCCTGGATTTTTTGCAGGCAGCCCCCTTGTCGGCCCCTAGAAGGGCGTTTTTCCCCTATGGCGGGCCGCCTGCAAAAGCGAGGGCGGCCTGGCTTTTTTGCAGGTGGCCCTCTTGCTGCCCTCTGAGAGGGCGTTTTTCCCCTTACCAAGGCGATTTCTCACTATTAAGTAACCGTTTTGAGTACGAACAAAATGAAAATGTAAACGATTGATTGTTAACTCGGATCGGAGCCTAAGGTGGGGATTTTTTCATCAAAATATTGAACTGTCTGTTAAAAAAAATTAGATAAATCATCGTTCTGGGAAGGAACAAAACATGAAGAATTTTGTAAAATTGGTAGGATTTATTTTTCAGTCATATTGGAGTCCGAGGAGAAGGTTTTTTATATCAAAATATTGAACTCTACGTTCGAAAAATTTGGTAAATCATCGTTTTGAACCGAACTACATGAAAACAATTTTTTTAAATTCCAACGATTTATTTTTCAATTCAGGTTGGAGCCCGAGGAGGGGTTTTTTTTATAATGATGTATTCCTTTTGTCGCGTATGTTCAATTATGTAATCATGTACACAATAGAAGGTACAATTTAAGAAAATATAAGCACGTACTTATAAATTGTAAGGAATACAACGTATCGGAGCGTAAAAGGAACATTGCAAATCGAAACAATACAATCTCATTAATTTATATTGCGTGACGTATAGAACAAGACACTATCATAATTAAACATTATTATCATAAGATAGTTAAGAAGTGTCATGGATACACGATACAATTTTGTGGGTCTCGACGAATCGAGCCTGAGCTCATCTACCGACTCCTTCTACGTCGTTCAACGTGTACTGTATTTTTGTGCTCCTTCAATTGCTGGTACTCTACTTGTGTTTCAGACTCAGTTATCTTTTGGCCATGATATGTTGGATTGACATTGTCGATTCACAAAGTGAATCCACACCTCCTTGGATTGCCCTATGAAATAAACGTAGTTAGTAAGTTAGGGTAGTAATATTATGCAGACGGTAGCGAAATTGGAGAAATGTAAGACGTACAATGAAGTTGTTGTCTACGTTGGGGCAGACAAAATATCTCCTACCAAATGTTTGTTCTGCAAAGGAGGTAGGCACTTGGCAGCAACATCTACAACCACACTTTGGACGTTCTGACCATTTAGGTAAACCTAATGGATTGTTCCTACAGTCTAAGCTTGCAATTTGTACCTGACGTTCGTACTCCATCCATGCTTGACTGAATTGTGTGGTTGTCTCAGTTTGCGTTATCGTTTGATTGATGGAAGTAACTCTGACTGTATCGATCCACTATACGAATTGACATTTCCTTATATCCTCCTATTTGTACAATTTTGTAAGAATAGGTTAGTGCAGGAAAGTAGCGATTAGTGGTATCGAAAAAGATGATACTTACGACAAAATCATCATCGACAATGTTAGGACACACGAAACATCTTTGTCCTTGAGTTCATTGTCTTACGGATCTTATTACTTGACAACAGTCACCACAACGACACTCAGGACGTTCCCGCCATGTGGGGAGTCCTAGGGGATTTACCTGCCATTCTAAAGCTTCTCTAGCAATTGGACGTTCATGCTCATCCTTCCGCCTAAGGTACTCCAATCTTGTTTCACTACATGAATATCCACATGTTCCATCGTTTTGTGGGTTTTCCGTATCTACCCACTCAATGAAGTTGCACACCGTACGATATGTCTGCGTAAGATGTTATGATAGTGCACAAAAGCGGTTTATGTATTGATTGTAGTTATTTCAACTTGGAACAAATGAATCATACTTGATCAGTGTTTGGGCATTGGAAGAATCTCCTGCCCCGAGTTTGTACCATGAGGGATGATATAAGTATGCATTCATCCCCGCAAGCGCACAACGGACGGTCACACTATGGGGGAAACCAACCGGCGAGAGGATCGCTTCGCCAATCGAGACGCTCAACAAATGTAGCTTCCATTCTCTCTAGATTCGTGGGATTTTGAAAGATGATATGATGAGCTTGTATTCGGCTTGTCTATTTTATAGTGGAGCAACCAGTGCTAGACTAGGATTTAATGAGAACCAATTTTCTTCACTGTATGCGACAACACGAGCACGCATTAGTGGGAATTACTTTATCTTACAAAGCAGCGCTGAAAGTTGATCGTGACAACTCGAACTGACAGTGTGTCCGTGCAGTGTGGTTTACTGTGCGAACAAAAATAGTTGGCGTAGGGTTCCTGCAGCGTTGCGACGACATGAGCACGCGCAAACATGAATTACTTTACCTAACAAAGTTGCGGGGAAAGTTCATATTGACAGCCTGAGCTGGCATTGTGTCTGGTTACTGTGGTGTACTATGCGATGTAATGGACCCAACCCTAGAGCGCCGAAAGTTTGTTCTCATATGCAGAAGTAGTTGTAGCAGCGTACCGACGACGGTAGGCCTATGTACTAATGGGTAGAGACAATGGAACTGTAGCAGTAATGTGAAAGTAGTACTGGCCCACAAAAATATAAACCAGAAGAACTGTATGTACAAACACTCAAGAGGTGGAGCACTGCTGCCGAGGCCTCTTGCCCCTCTCCCTCCTACCCTGTGCCCTAACGTGTCCCTGGGAGTACATCAGACGGTCCGGTGGTACGGCACGACCTGCCCGTCCCTCTGGTACTGGTGTGTCCGGTAGCTGCTCCTGGGTCTGCGGTGGTGGAGCTCCGCCAAGCTGTGACAAGCCAAGTATCTCCTGGTGTGTCGCGTCCTCCAAGTCGTCGTCATAGAAATGGTCGCTAGGACTAGCGCCACCGGCGTGTGAAGAAGAAGCTCCTGCACCAAAGATCCCCGCTTGAAACCCAGTGGAAGAATGGACATAAGATTCATCGAGATAAAAAATACTTGTATCAACGAGTAACTCTAACGTGAGTAACGAATCACGCACACTCACCTAGAGGGACTCGCGGCTGCATGTCTGGACGAGTGATCGACGCTTTGTGGGACGAAGTGCTAGCTCCGACAAAGACATGGGAAGGCAGAGGGGGACCTGCGAGCCATGCATTTTGTTGTGACGTGGTCATGTTACCGATAATAAATCAGATATAATGGAATTAATCTCTGGGCGGAGCAGTACCGTGGGAAGCCGCTGCTGTAAGTCTCACAACTCCGGCCCTAGGGGCGCGTGGACGTGGTGGTGCCGGACCAGCTGGAGGTATTGCGTCCACGACATTGCGACAAGAGAAGAAGCGCATGACAACGCTCATCTTCGACTGCATCCGGTCGAACGTTAGCCCCTGCTCAGCATCACTTAAGTGTAACCCAGTGTCCAACCTGACCAGTACCGAGTTAATATCGGCATTGACAGCTCGTGCAGCGTCGGCCTATTCAGGACATATGTAAGCATGTCAGTATCAATCGAAGAAAAAATGAAAGAAGCGAGCCGAAGTTCGACGTACCCCCATGAAGTACTCTATGTCACGGTGCGTGGGGTACGCGTCTGTGACAGTGGCAACGTGCAGCTGTGGAGCGGCTGGAGTGTACGTCACACGGGCACGAGTGCGAGGTAAGTACCAGCGGAGGTAGTCACGGTAGTTGTCCTTTGTGTGTGGCCAGAGCTCGTCGATCACCTCCTCTGGTGCTAACAGCCAATCATCCACGAACTGTTGTACGCGTGGTGCCCACAGTGTGCCAGCTAGCTGTCCCCGGCGAGTCAACCTATGAAGAGCAAAAACTTAGATAGCTCGATGAATGCAATAACATCATATTTGTAATATGGACACATTGTACTCACGAGTGGTCTCCAGGGAGGACGGTAGGCACCATGTCTTCGGGGAAAACCTGCCTCAGGCCGAACTGCCACATCACACGCTGCAGGCAGTGAGGCTTGACGAAAATGTCGAACACCATCAGCAAAGTCGTGAGCCAATACGCCGCGTCACGTGTGCAGAGGGACGAAAGTCCTAGCGGTGCTCTCGCTGCCACCGCCTGCTCTGTGTACGGCTCCCATACGACGTCGTTGGGCTGGGAACGGTCGAACTCAAACACGAAGTCTGGGTAACCCCATCTCACCTGCACGTGGGCGTAATGACGCTGCAACATACAAATATGGTACACATGTAATTGAATGTTATGAACGAGCATTAAAGAAAATGAACGGTGAAATGTACAAAGTTTGTACTTACCCCACGTCGACACCAGTACATCCCCATCGTGGGGCCGTCCTCTGGCCACTCTGCGCTGCGTCCTGTCCCGTACGGTGCGTGGTCCACCACAGGCCATCCTATGACAAACCTCTCAGCTACCCAAAGCTGAATGAGCAGAGGGCAACCAGCGAAGATCGCTCCCGCATCAGTCTTCGTGCATGCCTCACAGAGGGCACGGTAGGTGGCTGCTAGCACTGCAGATCCCCAGCTCCACCTAGGCACGTTGCCTAGCTCAGCATCCGCGATGCCCCGTGCGTAGTGGATCAAACCCTTGTCGACAGCGTGGCCTATAGTGCTGGTGAACATCACCCATCAGCCAAAGCAGGTACGCCTCCAGGGCGCGTCGAACTGAGTACTCATCGGCATCCGGGTGAAGCTGGTTAGCCTACAGCAATTAACCAAATATTAGTAAAAATGAATATCTTGGTTCAAAAAACCATTAACCCGTTCAAGCATTGAACTTACGGTGAACTGAAGCAACCGAGCCTTGCTCGGTCCGGCGGTAGTGTACGGGTGTAGGCCAGTGGGCGGCAGTACACCAGGAAGGCGCATCACGTGCGCGAAACGCTCCATGAGATCCTTCTTCCATCCACCAGCACCGTCTACAGGACCAACTACGTCTCCTGCGAGAGGTAGACCGAGGAGGTACGACACGTCCTGCAGTGTCGGAGCCATCTCCCCACAGGAAAGATGGAACGTGTGCGTCTCGGGCCTCCAACGATCTGCCAGAGCAGCAAGGAGTGACCGGTCTGCATCCCAACGCTTCGCTGGGTCTCTCTCGTCCGCCCCAGCCTCAACAAGCCTACACAGTGGTAGAAGGCCTGCCTCACGCAACCTGCGTAATGTAAACCTCACACATTAGTACCGATAAAGTATTACTGCAGTCGAATGTGCTGATTTAAAATTTGAATGAGGTGTACCAGAGAACGTGTCGCGGGTCGACACGCAACAACTGGCGTGAAGTACATGGGCGGAAGGTGCCGAGCTGCGCACCCTGCACTGCTGACAAGTATGAGCGGTGGTTCCTGTCGATGCCACGGCTGAAGAGCTCAGGTATGTCGTTCGCCATACCTGCATGCCAAATAATGATTAGAAAAACAGTAAATATTACTTAAACATAGTTAGGAATAGTAGAAACAAATATTACTTCAGCACAATGATACAGAGATTACAATAACATTACAGTGCTACATCAAATTGTTTGCAACTCTAACATACAATACCGAAAAGTTCGCAATACAATACCGGTGTACAATATCAAGTTCTGTAAGGTTCACGAACAACAGATTTACAACAAGATTCATTGAAATTACATGATACGAATACTTAGTGTGATGACTCATTACGATACATTATTGGTCTACTTCATGGTTTCCAGACAATATTACACCATCGCATCCCCTACCACACGAGGACGCCTGGGACGTGCTTGCCTGGTTGTTTTTCCTTCTCCAGGTGGTCGGCTTTCATCACCTGCCTCTCCAGATGGACCGACATCCGCGACGCTCGGACCCTCCGCAGTGTTCGGGCATTTCTTGTAAGTGTGGTCGTGCTGATCACACTTGCTACAACGTATAGTCCTAACACCAGCTTCGGCCTCGTCCATGTCATTTCTGATGCGTCTTGTCTGACGCCGGCCCTTTTTCACCCTTAGCTTGGATGGATCCGGAATGTAAAAAACTTGGGGCCTCAGAGTTGTGTAAGATCCTGAGATCCCGAACCCATATATCTCCTCACTCTATGTATGAAAGATTGCTTCTTTACTGAAATAATGTGACACGTACACATTGGGAAGTATGCCACAATCACCGGCTGCGGCAAGTACGTGAGAGCAAGGCAGGTGTCGAAGCTTTGGCTTCATACAGTTGCAATTGCATCTGCCATCGGCCTTAAGGACATATTCCTGCACGGCTTGCTTGAGATAGATACCACGCCTGCTCCTATCAACACACATTATTTCATATCGATGTACTTTTGTGCCTTGAGGAATGACTCGATGCCTTTTTGCCTTAGCTATTTTATCTTACATGTACTTGGTCACTACGTTGCCAAATATTATATTGTTATCTGCCATTGAGGGACCAATTTTTTGTATCGATCCCTGAAGTAGGCCTGTGTGCCGTGAAGGATAAATTCGACGATACCAACCAATGGGAGTTTTCTCACTCCTCGCATTACCCAGTTGTAAACCTCGACCAGATTAATTGTCATTATGCCATATTGAGAACCATCGGTGTCGTACAGCAGAGACCACTTCTTCTTTGGTTTGTTCTCAATCCAATGAGTGAAATTTCGGATAGATGATCCCGACCTTCTTCTCATTATGGGTGGGTCATCATGCAGTGCACCAAGAGGTATGGGAGGCTCGTCAACTTCAGCTTGTGGTCGACGAGATTGCTCGTCTATTTGCTTAGTTGTCAACTCATCCAACCTTCTCCACAACTCATTAAATTTCTTCTCTTAATTCTATGCACAGAGCCACTTGAAAAGATCCGTCAGATGCTTGTTCTTGAATTGCTTGTAGAAATTAGCACTCATGTGACGCATGCACCACCTACTACGAAGATCGGGTCACCTAACTTGAATTCCCTTCTCATCCCAACCGTTCTTCAGGTATTCAATAGCTCGCAACATGCCCGCATGGCGATCATGTATAAGGCAAACATTGGGTCTCATACGCACAACTGCGATGTGCACTCTTTCCAGGAACCAGTACCAGCTTTCAGTGTTCTCGCTCTCTACAAATGCAAAAGCCATAGGTAACATCTGATTGTTCCCATCAGCTCCGATCACTGTCAATATCTGACCTCTATATTTACCGGTCAAAAATGTTCCATCTATGCATAGTACAGGACGACAATGCACAAAAGCATTGATGCAAGCACCCAATGAGAAAAATGCTCTTTGCAGCACACTCTTGATAGGATCATCAATCGATTGAAATGTATGCATGTCATAGTAAGTATTACTATTCCTTTGGGCAATGCTGGCTAACAGACGAGGCAAATTATCGTATGATGTTTCAAATGTGCCATACCTCATCTTTATAATCTTTTGTTTGGCTCTTCAAGCCTTGGCATAACTTATGATGTACTTAAATTTATCTTCAATGTGGCTAATAATTGATCTTGGTACAAAGCCATTGTTGGAGACAACACTGCTATACATCTCATTTGCAACAAAAGCTAAAGTGATGTTCCGGTGATACTTCTCCACCCCTTGTAAGTGGCACTGGTGCTCGGTCACTATGTTAACTTTCCAATAATCAAACCATTTACCCTTATATGCACGAACACGCCATGGACAATCTTCCCTCACGCACCTCACTTCGTACACATAGTTGGTTGACTTGACCACCCTAAACTCTCTCTGCAATGAGACCGCCCAATGCTTCACCGCCTCCTTCATATCCTCCTTATGAGCATACCTAGCACTCTGAATTACCTCGTTCTCTTTGTATTCCCAAGGTATATGATGCCCCTCTAAGATAACAAGTCCTGAAAAGTCCTCCTTTGTTCAATCAGTGGGCATTACATCATCTTCCTCATCGGATGATACGTCGCCCTCCGCTTGCTCGTTATCCGAATCTTTCCTCTCCATTCCATCGACGATTGTACCGACTCTCTCCCCCTCATCCGCCACGCCCATGGCCTGCACGACTCTTGTTTGATTTTTCTCATTGTTTGATGGTCCAACACAATCCCCCATATGGCTAGGACCTTCAACATCTTCGGTTTCTATTCCAAGATTTCTATCCTTTTCATGCACCGAAACAAAAATAACAAGGGGTCATGACCGTTCAAAAGCCATCTTCACATACCGTCTCCAAGTATCAGTGCTATCCATGGGCATTAGTTCCCAAAAATAATCTTCTGTTGCATGACTCACTACAACAGATACTGACATTGTGTTCACTTCTGGGTCTACTCTAAATCCTCACAGCAACCAACTATAAATTGATTGAAATGTTCTCTCACCAGACCTATCGATGCCCTTCGATGTCATTCTAAAATCTGATAGATCAACACCATCTGGACCAAATCTAAGGTTGCCTAGACTGTGTACTAACTGAAATATGACCTTACTTGATATTGTGCCTAATGAAACAAAAAAGTAGGTTAACTAAGTTTGAAACATAACCACCGGATCTAATGTCGAATTCATCAATATGTACTACGCCATAAGTTAAAGTTTCTAGAAATGTATTATCTGTCCTAGGTCTCATATTCTACAAATCGGATGCGTGCTCTACATGTATTATATAACTCAAATTTATTGTACAATTTGCACTATGTCCTAATTCTCAATTTCTATAAATATGTCGTATGCCTTTGTTCTTAAATTATACAAATATATAGTGTGCTCCAGATCTACTAAAATATATGACAATAAAACTAAAATGCATCAAAAATTTCAAAGATAATACAATGTAATGTATTTACCTGCTATGGAGTCAGAAAATGGACAGAGCTTCACCGTTTTCCTTCAGCTCCCCCTCACCCCTCTCTCCTTTTTCTTTTTTTTTGAGTTTTGAGTGAATATAATAAAAATTTGGACAGGGGAAGGGGCTTTATATACGGGGGGCAAAAAATCGCCCTACCAGAGGACGGTAAGGGGGCCGCCTGTAAAAATGTCAGGCCGCCCTCGGTTTTGCAGGCGACTCCCAGAGGAAAAATCGCCATTCCAGAGGGCGGCAAGGGGGCTACCTGCAAAAAAGCTAGGCCTCACTCGCCGCCCTGTGCAGGGCCCAACAGGAAAAAATCACCCTCTTGGAGGACGGCAAGGGAGCCGCCTGCAAATTTTGCGTCCCCCGTTGGACGGCCGTTGGCCCTCGGCTAACGGCTGTCTGCCACGTCACACAAATCGCCCTCTAGAAGGGCCCTCCCAGAGGGCGATGGGCAACTAGTTTTGTAAAAAAAAAATTTTAAAAAATTATTTTTGTAAATCTTTTAATAAATAAAATTAAAAATAAAAAAATTCTGTCCTAGCCAACTTATATATGGACCGCGACTCCGCGAGTAAGCAGCAATGTCCTTCCGGACTACACTTATGGGCCGCTTGTTAGAGCTAATCCCGTTTCGGTCCAAGTTTTAATGGGCCACACGACCGGCACAGTTTGCCACATTCCTGATCCGCTTATATGGCCCGTCATAAACAACCCCGTTCCGGTCCAACTTATATATAAACGCGCATTGAAATCCCGTTCCGAGCTCACGAGCGATCGTCATCGATCTCTTCTTCTGCGAGAGCCTCGGCGCAACCAGCGGGGGGAAGGAGAAAGGAGAGAGGGTTAGAGATTGACGAACGGCGAGGTGGCGATGAAACAAAAGCAGGAGGCAGAGGCAGCCGAACAGCAAAAGCATCATATCCATCACAGCCATTCGGACGGATTTTTCGTCAGGTATCACCAACATCGGGCAGCTCATACCTCATAGCTCGTCTGCACCAGTGAGCAACGCCGATGACCTGAACTGCTTAACATGACCACGTTAAAGCTTTGGTAAACGGCATATTATTATCAAGTATCAACAACCAAAATAACAGTGCAGCTATATAGGCTATTTCTTCAACAGGGCAGTCATGTAAGTATAGTACAATATGGACTGAATGGAGGCACTGTCTCGACGAAAGCAAGATCCATTATGTAACACATATTTAGGTATACAACTATACATACACATGAAACACAACGGCACCAGCACCACAGGCGGCCTCTAGCATGTCGAGCAAACAAACACGCAACCACATGGGCTTTTTCTTCGCTGCCTTTCAGACTATAAACAAAGCAACCAAAGCCCACAGCTTCCTCCTGAAGCTGAACCTTATGAAATTTCGGGATGAGAATTCCTGATCCCGAAACGGGTTTCTTCTTCGTCATCGTCTTCATCTTTCTTCTTTTTCACAGACTTTCAGGGAGTTATGTGTCAGTAACATTGCACAAGTTATGTGCAGCACAGGCCTTCAGGTACGACCTGATGCCTTCAGGCAATTCATGGAGTTAAAAGTGCCTGCTTCTTCTGCCAATACTGCTCGAATCTCTGCCTTGCATACTCCTTGTAGTCGAAGTCAATATCATTGACATGATCCTGCAGAAGATGGAAGTCAGATAACAGCACAGGTTTACAGTGACAGAATGGATTCAAATAGTTTCTTTTGAAAAAAAAAACAGTCAATAGACATCCAGAAATATGAACATACCGATATTATTCCCCAGAGTCCCCAAACTAGATGACTGGCGAGCGTGTATTTCTCAATGCTTTGGAGCAGATTCTCCACCTCTTCCGCATCAGGTTCTTCACCTACTAAACAAAATTAGGAGCATATCTTAGCTAGTTATTGTGAAAAAAGTAGGAGTATTCAATGGAAGCTGAATTAGAATTTGTAACAGAAATATTCCTCCAAAAAGAATGGTTGCAATAAAATAATCATGGCAGTGCCAAAGATATCTTCAGATAATGAAACGAAAAATGAATTTGCACTTACCAGAATTGCTTAGGTACGTCTTCACAAAACGCTTCTGCTCATAAGTGTCTGCCACATGTAGAATAGCAAATAAGCAAGGCTGACCAAGATTGTGTAAACTGATTTAAGTACCAAAACAGAAGCAAAACAGCGCATTGGTAGTATTTTTGGGTACCTGGATATTTACTGTAGTCCAGTATATGTGGCTTCTCTGAATGGTAGTCTGCTGCCATCTCGCAGAAATGATTAGCGATGTCATACGCAACTGGATTGAAGCTGGCATACTCATAATCCTGTAAATGCATGAGAAGAACGGATAAGACCAAATTGCCAACAATCAATTGGGGTTTGTCATATATGTAAAAAAGGATTCAGATTTCCTTAAGAAACAGTCGTGACAGATTGGCGTACAGAAGAAATAAAAACAAGGAGCAAAGCATCAGTCCTCCATATGGTAGGTAGAGTCCAAAACCAAAACTATGTTGTTTTTTAGCAGAGCCGTGACAACTTAAAATGTTGAGGGGGAAGGGAACACAAGAAACAAAATGCAAGTTGTATGAAAGGGAAAAAGGTTGGCGCTATTCCAACTAGTGAAAATGATACGGCAGTTCCAACGATCCCATTTCGCACAAGTCAAGGCTTGTTGTTCAACAGATGATCACATGAGAGAAGAAATTTAGAAGTTCTACAACCGACGTTCAATAGCCGCTTCCACATTTCACATTTGCACATAATAGATACACGGCAAAAAAGAATATTGCAGCAAAAGATAAATATGATCACAGGGACATTATTGTGAATGCATATTACTCACGATGATAGTCAACATGTTGGTCTCTTCATCAATCATGATATTGCCATACTGAAGATCGTTGTGGCAAAAACCAATCCCATGGTAATCCCCTGAAAATTCTTTCTCCAATGCAGCAATCTCGTTCTCCAGGCTACCCAGCCGAAATTCCTTGGATTCATCAGATGAGCACAGGTTCCTTGCAGTTTTGAGCCAGTTTCTAGATAAAGCACGGCCAGGTTTAGTTTTATATACTTACTAAAAGTGCCTAGTGTATGAATTATTTATCTGAGAAAATGCCCTTACTTCAGTCGGTCCCAAATGAGTACAGATTTCGGGCCAGGCATGTCAAGGTTGTGGAATTCCCTCAGTTTTGACGCCACCAGAGCTGAAATTTCAGGATCACGAAGGTCTGCTGCAGATAGTGTCTGAAAGAAAGTAATTGCATTAGTTTTTGTATATGCTTGAGTTGCTGACGTAATAGGTTGGATAGTTATTCCATCGTGATAACATTTCATTGTCACCAGAAAACTTGAGCAGAAAGATCTGATAGTAGGAGTATTGCACCAAATTTCGTACTTTTTTCCTTTTGTTCATCCAAGAAAACAACACAAGATATCCCTTTTATGAGAGTGACACATGTAATAAAGCAAAATGAAGAATCCAGAAAGTGCTTCGTCTCGCAATTTAACAGCTATAGCCTAATTCACTTTCTAAAGAGATTCCGAAAGGCAATTAGACCATGTATATTGTCTAGGTCTACTTCATTCAGTGCTTACTTCACACCAGTTTCGTCAGTTTTGCCAATTAGTCAGCTATCTTGCTTTTCTCAAGTCCAATAAATTGTTTTCAATCAACAGGTTCTCTGAAAGAGACATCTCCTGTTGTCGTATGGACAAATTATCAATTCTACCTGACTAATTCAAACGAAAGAAAAAATCTTTCAAACGAATTATTAATAGCTTCACCGACTATTGACTTTGCATCATAATAATTTCTGACAAGACAGGAAAGAGTACAAAAAAAATAAATTTCAGTTGTTGAAAATACCCTTGAAAACAGTATTGTACGCCTCATGCCGCAGGGGCAAATAATTTTGGGAGATAACTGGTGTGGGCATAAACAATTCCTGTTAAGTAGGAAAGATATTTGACTAAGGGCATGAAGAGAGATTTTATGAATTGATAGATAAGAAAGGTCTAAGGAATTGCAGATTCCCACGGCAGAACCTTTTAGAAAACGATAACCAGACTGCAATAAATAAGTCTGGATAGTGCCTGTAGAATCTTTATACAAAAGTATCAAGAATAAAGTTATTAAGCCTAAATTGCTACGAGTTCAGCTAAAAAATTTACCAGTATGCAAGAACAAACTCCAAAATCTGCCTAATTTTGGTGCTAATAAACTTAGAAAAGAACTTTTCACGAACGCGGTAAAACCAACAGATTCATTCGTCAAAAGTACAAAAGGTATCATTAAGAATCCCCTAAAATCGCTACCCAATTTAAGAGTTCAAAAGAGGCGCAGATAGACAGAGGAAAACTAGAAGAAACTACCAAAAAAAAAAGGGAGAAACACAATTCGTGGCGCAAGGAAGGCGAAGGCTAGGCAATTTGGCTACACCTGACCAACGCGGAATCATACGCATGTGCACCTACCCTTGCGTGGATGAACTCCTCGACGCGGCCGTTGGGGAACCGGCCGAGGAGGCGGGGGCCCTGGCCGTGGCGAGACATGCACTCGAAGGTGCGCACCTCGTCCTCGCGGTCGAAGAAGAGCTCCACGCCGTCGCCGTATATCCGCACAAGGACCTTCCTCACCTCCCTCTCCCTGGCGGCCGCCTCCGCCTCGCCGTCGGCGGGGGCGGGGGCGCCGTTGAGCCAGCGCACCTGGTACACCTCGTTGGTCATGGCGCCCTTGAGCGGAATCACCTGCAGCGCCCGGCAGTCGGCAACGTCCGCCCACGACGCCGCCATCTCGTGCAGTAGCCGCCGCGCCTCCTTGGGGATCCGTGGCTGCGCCGCCGCCTCCGCCGCCCGCTGGCCCTGGTTCTGCTTCTCTATCGCCACCATCCTCAGTAATCACGTCCTTTTACCTTTTTTTTTCCTCTCTTTTGCGCGCGATCAAGAAAGAAGAAAGCGGAAGCGAGTAGCTAGAGATGAGAAGAGAAATGGCTAATCACGCTTCGTATTTTCTTTTTCTTCGATTTGGATATCTTTCCGAAGCGAGATTAGAGGAAGTGTTGCAAGTAACAGCGAGTTTTCCTCCAATCTGATCCGCTATGATTCACCTTCGTGGATCAAAGGAGCGGGGCCGCGTATAAATAGAGTACGCTGCGCGGGGATTTTGCAGATGCCGCCTCCAAGTTTTATCTACGTTCTATACCATGGCCTCCCTTGGTCAAACAACTGTTGAGCTAGTGTATTTTTGTTGCTTAGCTTGAAAGGTTTTACAAGTTACAACGTCACTGGGTCGTCAGCAACTGTAGTTTTTCTTGTACGGTTTACACGAATTTCATAAAGTTTCTAGGACTAAATTTCAACTATTGATCGGTTTAAAAATATTTCCACTATACGGTATACAAATATATTTTAAAATACAAGACTAAATTTATAAAATTTCAACTATTGAGTACTCTTAATATATAGTTATAAGATTCATAGAAATTATATCAATTAAACAAAGTAACTGATTTACCTTAATAGAGTCTAAAGTTTACTCCATTTGGATATATAGCATTTTTTGTCACACAAGTTCATCTTCCATTTGTTTTGCTACCTACTTGTCATTTCGCGCAAGTTAGGTGATCAAAATAACATTGGATGAAATTCCTACCTGGCTACCTTCACAAGTTCAAGACAACTATACTGAGGTGCTGTTTGGATCTAAGGACTTATTTTTAGTTCATGTCACATCGGATATTTGAATACTAATTAAAAGTATTAAATATAGACCAATAATAAAACTAATTGCATAAATGAGTGCTATTTCACGAGACGAATCTAATGAGCCTAATTAATACATAATTAGCACATGTTACTGTAGCATCACATCGGCTAATCATGGATTAATTAGGCTCATTAGATTCGTCTCGCAAAAAAGTCTAAGGTTATGAATGGGTTTTATTTTTAGTCTACGTTTAATACTTCTAATTAGTGTACAAACATCCGATGTGACAGAAACTTAAAAAAAGTCCCTGGAAACAAACAGGGCCTGAATCGCATGCCCATTGCCTAACTCCTCACTATGAGTACTCACGTGTGCTATCCTCCTCCTCTGCCCTCTCATCCCTCAACCAAGCTAACTATTGCAACTTTAGTTCTTCCCATCCCCTCCTAGGCCTTTTCTCTTCTCTCTTTTGTTTTTCCTCTTTTGTCTCAAAATAAATAAATATAACATGAAATATGATATATTTTTAGCACTACAGATCTAAATATGGATAATTCAGATGTTCGATAGTATTAAGGACTAACGTGATCAGGGGTTAAATTTAGGAACCAAACTAGCTGCCCTTACCACAACATTTTTGGACAAAAACCATAATATCGATCCATATGCCAAGCTAGGTCGAGTACCCTTCGTTACAAAATAATCTAACTAATGAAAAAAAATCCATATATTCCAGGCTGGCCGAACCAAGGGCACCAACTCCATTCTTTCAAAAGCCAGGGTCTATTCCATGAAAAGGCAACAACCGACCCATCGCGCTACACCTATCAGCGAGCGCCACCTGTGCGGACCGCGGCCCGCCACGGCGGATCCCGTGTGGAGGTGGCAGCGGCGACAGGTCCGCGTCCGCGCTGGCCGCCGTGTACCGCTCAGCACAAAAGTGGGTGCGCGTGGATGCGTGGTGCGCGCGGTTGGGAATTTGGATTATGGCCATGTTTAGTTGTAAATTTTTTTTTTTTTGACAAAAACATTACATCAGATATACGGACACATATTTGAAGTATTAAATGTCAATTAATAACAAAACAAATTACAGATTTCGATTGTAAACTGCGAGACGAATCTTTTGAGCCTAATTAAGCCATCATTAGCACATGTGGATTACTGTAGCACTTATGGCTAATCATGACGTAATTAGGCTCAAAAGATTCATCTCGCAATTTACAGTCGAACTGTGTAATTGGTTTTTTTTCGTCCACATTTGATGCTCCATACATATGTCCAAACATTTGATGTGACGGAAAAGTTGGAAGTTTGAAAAAAAATTTTGGGAACTAAACACAGCCTATCTTTACAGGAGCACGCGGGCAAAGAGCACGCGGGCACACGGCCATGCGATCTGCGTGGGCAATTTCATCGCCATGTTTGCTCCGATCAAGCCTATATATAATAATCGATTTTATAAAAAAGCAAAGGCGTTTTTGTCAAATCCACGTCACAAAATCCATTGCCAACCTTATCCTGTAGTATGGATGAATATGTATATATCGAAACAAATAAGGGGATAGCCGATCGATATTGACCTCTAACACTTGCCGCTTTGTTAGCAACATTTGGACCCACGGCCTGCGGGGAGTCATGGTTCCATTTCTTGCACACGGCACACGTGGTTGACTTTTACGTGCTAATGACATAGTGTTGCCGTTAATACTAAAGGTGGTGTTTGAATCTCCTGAAGACAAAGATAAAGATAAAAATTAAGTGTTTCACGTAAAACGAGATGATATTAACGTGTGAATAATTGAGTTTTAATTATTATAAACTTGAAAAATGGATTTATTTGATATTTTAGAACAACTTTGATATAAAAAATTTTCGCACGAAACGCACTTGAAAAACGTGCCACGATAATTTGGAATTTTATCTTTGCCTTGTATGAGAATCGAACGGGGACTCTATCACTATATGTCACACTGTTGCTTGCATGGTTCCTGTGATTAGTTAATTCGAAGCAAAACATCTCCAATTGTCCATGTGAGGGGATGGGCCATTACGCACAAAACAATATGACCTTATAAGTAACACGGGATATGCAAATGTTCTTTTATGTGAGACAGGAATATATAAATGTTTTGCGATGGGTCACCGGCAGTACATAGGTAGATTAATCAAAAACCCAGAGTCTGATCTTTTTGTTTGCTATTGATTCACTCTACGATATTCGTCCCATGTAATCCAAGGAGATTGAGAAATTTGGATTTGGGTGAGGACTCATGTATGCATGTGGTCAAAAAGGGTAAAGGTAATGGCGTATTTGTCAGTGACATAGTCATAGAAAACGACAAAGACACGTACACAGGTTTTATTTAAAAAAGTAAGATTTTGAGAAGCAACTGATAAAAACCCAATGAGATTCTGAAAAACTAGCTGGCTTTTTAGATTTTATAAATATAAATTCTCAGCATCTGAATAAAAAAATTATACTGTTTAAGAAAATTTTTGGTAGCTGAAGATTTAAAAAAAGTTGCAGCTTCTGCTCCAAACATGCCACAGTCGGGCCCAAAAGACAGTGAAAGAGACGACTAGGGGGATGAACGATTAATTTGCATGGATTCTTGCAACATACGCGGACGCGGTCGCTTTCCTGAAAAGCTCCCCCGGTAACTGTGCAGCACAAAAGCAGGGTCCTTTCAATAGTGAATTTTGTGCCTGAAAGCTGAGCCACTTGTTCCAGAAAAAGATCAGACTCCCGGTCGCCGTACTGTCTATCAAGACGTGTCACACGTCGCCGGTGTCGGCGCCGAGTCAGCATGCCAGTACATTGCTACTACTCCATCTAAGTATAATAGTAGAGTTGTACTGCTAAGCAGGCGGCCGAGCTCTTCAAGTCGATGATGGCCTGGCCAAAACCGCAAGTACGCTGGTACAAGTCTATGAGCAAAGCTAAGGCTAAACTCATCTTTTTTATTTTTCAAGTATACGTTTTTCAAACTGCTAAATGATGTATTTTTTTTTAAATTTTTTTTTACGAAAGTTATTTTAAAAAAACATATTACTCTATTTTTTTTTAAAAAATTAACTAATACTTAATTAATTTTATGTTAATAGGTTGTTTCGTTTTACGTGTGTGAAGTATTAGTTTTCAATCGAAAGGAGCCAAATACAGCCTAAGAACCATACATATCCGATTATCCATGCCTCCAAAGTCCGAAGCACATGTTTATATTGAAGTATTGAACCATGCGTACGTATCACCGTATGAACGTATTAGGGTGTGAGTCACGTAGACTTTGTATGCAAGAACAAAGACGGTGAGGTTGGTTCCAGGTAGTACAACAAAAATCAGACGTGCCATCGTGACAAACAGGTGAGGCGAGCGGTGGATGGATTGGTATCAACAATCATCAAGGCGATGCAGAAGACAAGGTGGATGTGGGTGATCACACGCCCATACGCACGTACGTAGCGGTGTAGGTGTGACCGGTGCAGCTTACTACTACTACTCTAGTACTAGTACGATTCCAAGCAGGCACCGTCGTCCTCGATCGAGTGCAACGCACCGAATCATCCTCGATAAATAGCCTTCTCTGTAGATAACCTGGTGCTACATGATGGTCTGACGAAGGAGCATCTGTTTTTTCAAGTGAAATGTCGAGGCCATAGTAGAGTATGGTAGCACAACATATTAAAATGCCTACGAATTGTGCTCCTTGCTGCCTTCTTGGGCTCAACTTGGCCTCTGCCACCGGTCTCTGCAAAACGCGGGTCCTTTTTGGCGAAATGTCCTGCACCATCCGCTGGAAAAAAGGGGAGAGATCCAATTCGATCAGTCACACCATGAAGTGTAGTGCTAGCGATCTATATAGCGTAGCTGCATAGGCGATCGGTTGACTGTTTCTGTGCCAACCATGTCGCCGTCCCTCCCCCACACCGAATTCCGTCGCCTTGGACCTCTGCTTTTTAGCGGTTCGAGCTGATAGCCTGATATGATTTTTTTTTTCCTGAGCGACTAGCGAGAATCTGAGACGGTTGGTAATTGGTTGGTCCCGAAATTATGCCCTCCCTAGTAGAACACCTTTTCGGTCGGTCCCATTTCGCGGCAAAAAGAAAACAGAAACGGAGCAGCACGCGATCAGCAGCAAACAGTAGTATTCTGATTCGCTGAGAATTTGGAATATATGGGCTCGCGGAATGATGAGCAGATTGAATTACTGAACGAAACATTGTTTTGGTCAGAGAGCATACTGTATATCACTAGTTGCGGAGCACTTTTTTTTGCCAGTTGATCTTGTTTTATGTATCTTTTTTATCTTTTCTTTTTCTCTTCTATCAAACACTTCTAAGAAAAACTTTGCAAAGGTGCAAAGCAGCAAAGGGAAGAGCCATTCCCGGACTATGTTGACGGCTTTACCTGCAACAACATTCGCACGCCAATTTACAGCGAAGTGACCACTACTTCACTTGGAGTGGTAGACCGGTAGTGACAGCGAGATGTGCGATCTTTCGGGGGATCACAGGACGCGTAATCGCTGCATATTGATCATAACAGAAGCCTAAAACGGCATAATGTGTCGAAAGCGACACAAATGTGGACAAGCACAGTGACACCGCCTTGCACAGAGTAACATCTACTACATCGAAAACTTTCACAAAGATGTTCTTATAGAAAGGAAAAAAAAGGAACAAATTTAGAAACAGGACCAGAGAACATGATCACAAACATAGAACAAGAACCAGAGCTTGGGAGCGAAGAACACTGAAAAATGGACCATCAGCCAACGAAAGAAGCAAAAGCCCAGACGGCCAAAACATCACGTACCACGCCAAAATATCCCGAGGATTTTTCATAAAAGAAAATGAGAAACAAATAGTAGGAGCCTGCGTTAGGGGTAAAGAAGGTGAGCTACCAAGACCAAATCTGAACGATCATCACAATTCACAAGGGAAAAAGAAAAATGAACGACATGACACCATGGGCAGCAGAAACCAAAGCACAGTGAGCTCCTTCTGAGGTTGTCGCACGAGTGGAAGGCTTGGGGTGTGAGCTTGTTTGAAGTGTTCTTTACGGTGAACTAATAACAGGGAAAGAGAAACACAGGGTCACCGGCAGTAAGGATTAAGGAACTAGGAGACACTTGTGCGTTGCGGCAGGGATTCTAAGAGATAAACTAAGAAAAATTTTATCATCCTTGAAAAAGTATCTAAGGTACCAATATTTTATTCTAAAAAATTATAATACCTCAAAGTACCTAGTATCTGAAAGTATCATATTTTTACATTAGAAAATACAGTACTTCTTGATATCTTCTTAAGGATGATAAAATTGTTCATAAACTAAAGATTGCTTGTTAAGATGATTTGTACGAATGAAAAATGACCAATTCTGATAAAATGAGATTACTAAAAGGTTGACGTTTCAGGTTTAATAATAATACAAAGGTGTCATAAACTCATAATACAATATAAGAAAAATCAACTGTCAGTATTTTAGGACAGATGTGTTAGTGATAAAACAATTAATATGGACAATAATAATTTAATGGCAGAAAAATACGGAGGAATAATTACAAATATTGTCATTAGCATGTTTTTTTCTTCAACTCAAGTTACTGTTTACTATATACATCATATCGACCTGTAAAAGTTGCGTTCTAAATGTTATGTTAAACAAATATGTTTAACTCTTGTAATAAATTATTAGTGATATGAAGATATAAGGTCAACTTTGAGACATATGAACGGACTGGTACGGTCAATTTTGATTGAGAACATAGTTATGAATGGACCTGTCAGGTCAATTTTGAGAACATTTGGTTTGGACGACAGAAGTTTCTTCAATAAAAGTTACAAAGAAGCTAATAATCAAATATACAATACCTGTGCACTGCTGCAAATGGCGATCGATTGCCCTTTTCGAGCTTGATCAAATAAGCTGATGCGTTTCAGTGTTTGCATCATTGGAATGAAAAGAAATGATATTGCGGTGAAAAAGTAGAAAATGAGTGCATCAGCTTTCTAACGATCTGAAATCACCATTTTATTAGGGACAGGACAATTGAATTCATAATTGCTAAAAATGGATGAAATTTTGAAGAGTGATTTTACGGTTCTCGAGGAGATACCGGAAGGTATCATATTTTCTAATGTAAAATTTGGTATCTCTTGATATCTCTGGTATTAGGAGATACCAAAGTTACGTTAAAAATATTGATACCTCCTGCTACCTCTCTTAAAGACTGTAAAATTACTCAATTTTGAAGGTAGAAAAAGATCATAAGCTTCTTTGCCATTAGGGTAAAGAGATAGTTCCCTGCAAATCTACTGGCAGTTAGAACTTAGAAGGTTGCTTCGAGTAGTTCTGTCTATGTATAGATACGTACTATAATAAATTGCCGAATATTTGTGATGGCATGTTGTATTGCTATCTTAGAAAAAACAAAGAAGCTTAATCTGAGAGTCTGAGACAGCTACCAAATAAAAACTAAAGGATGAAATGAAAATATCTTAAAAAGAACTGAAGGATGAGAAATTGGTTTCCTATGGTGAGAGTCTGAGAGATGACTCTTTGTCTTCCATACAGCGACGGCGCCGATTCACTAGAGACACAACGATCGTTCCAATTATCGATTATGAGTTGATACGAGGCAAAACAATTCCAGCTGTTGAACAGAGTTGAATCCATGAGAGCATGTGATTGATTTCAACCAGCGGCAAACCAAAAGGATGATCTTGAACTGCAGGGACGGCGAGCGATGCTGAGTCGCTGAATCTCTGAACGGGCGTAGCATGATGGCGGTCATTAAGATGGGCTCTTCAGTCACCTTAGGCTATGTTCTTCCCTCTTTTTTCTTAACTCATTTTTTTTCGTGTGCACGTTATTCAAATTATAAACGGTATATTTTTGTGAAAATTTATATAGAAAAATTGATTTTAAAAAATCATATTATTTTATTTTTTTAGCTAACACTTAATTAATTATGCGTTAAACCGTTGCTTTGTTTTGTATGTGATAGCTGATAAACACAGCCTTAGTCAGTTTCCTAAATTTGCGGTAAAACGAACGCTCCATTTTCTTACTCACTTCATGCTGATCCAGGCTAGCAATTCCTCATCGTGCCTCGATGGACTTTGCACTGGTCCATGAGTTTCTGCCTGGCTTGTATGTTTACGAATCGAACAAAGATAGCACTTGATCCGACAGTTATAAGGTGATGATGACGTGGCTTAACCTAGAGACTGCTTTATAAAAGTTATTACTTGTAGTGGGTATCAACTATATAGGAAAAATGGATATGCACGCTTTACTCCTAACTCCTGGTTCAGGATTTGTGCACAACAGGGCCGTTCTCACTGGTGTCGAATGCAATTCGATTCGATTCCATCGTTATACTAGTTGTCTTTATTTTCCGTTTCTCATCTCTTGCTCTGAGTCAAATCATCATATTTCTCAATTACAAAATCGAGTATAACATTTTTTCTGACTCAAAAAAAACTAGTGCAAATCGACTTCTTCGATGGTTTGGAAAATGATATATATAGACATGCTAGTTGACTTGGTCCTAATATGCTAATGTGGCAGTCCAATTATCTATCAAAAGAATTAAAATTTGAGAGTGGGTCTCACATGTAAGTGACAAGAATAAAAATAAAAACTGTGGGGGCCCATTTATCAGCCCCACTACTCCCGTCTCAATCTCGACGCGTCACCCTAGCGTCACCACCGCCAGAGGAGGAGTGGTCTGCGTCGGCGGCAGAGGACACGGTTGGCAGGCAGAAGTGGACGGTGACGACGAGGACACGCAACGCCCAAGACGACGACGACCACCGCCGTCGCACACACCATCCCCGCCATCTCTCCCCCGAGGCCGGCCGTGTAAATCTCACCGGTCGTCCATGTCACGTGCTGTCACCGGTTGTCCACAACCTGTAGAAGTAGGTGCGGAGCGATGCGAGGTTCTCATGGTGGAGGGCGGCGGGCGCAGCCACCCTATCATACGTGGAACTCCCTCTCTGGGATGTGCGCCTTCTTGAGCCGCTTGACGGCCATGATGTCGGTGCTGCCCTCGAGCATGGTCCGGTATGTGGGGCACGTCCGGCTCACCGCTAACTCACCAGCTTCTTGGCGCCGGTCGATGTCGTTTGCGACGAGCGCAACTATGGCTGCTTCACTTTGATCTTGATCGTCCTCGCCACCGTGACCGACACCACTGACATCGTGATAGCATCCGCAACGTCGTCAGGTTGCTCAAGGTCCCCGTCGGCACCCGCACGACGAGCTTTGCATTGGGGAGTTGCAGCTCGATGGCGCGGGCACCGCCGGCGTCACACTAGACGCTGCACCATCCGCATGGGGAGGAGGACGCCCGCCGCCCACGACAATCGCAGTTGCATTGTATCCCGAAATACGAGCAGCATTGCCATTTCCGCCGCAAGGTCCTGTGCCTCGCCACCACCACAGAGCACACCGCACCACAATGCGACGACCACGCCAAGAACTCGTAACCCGAGCGCCACCTTCGGTTTCATTGCCACCATGGGTGATGTTGTGCACCACCACGGCACCTATGAGCTAGACGTCATGCACCGTGGATTCCGCAACGAGCTGGTGGCGAGGTTGGTTGGGTGCAAGAGCGTAGCGCTCGACGAGGCCATCGATGCGTACAAGGGAAGAGGGAAGAGAGATATAGAAGAGAGAGGTGAGGAAAATAATGAGATGAGGTGGAAGTCGACATGTGAGATTCACATGTTGATTCAATGAGTCAACCGCAGTCAACTTGCTACATTAGTAGAAACCGTTTTTCTAACCATCGAAGTAGGTGATTTGCATCAGTTTTTAAAGTGTGTGGAGACGTTATATTGAGTTTTGGGATTAAGAGAAACGACTCAATCAGAAGCCAGAGATTAGTAGGAAAATAATATAGACTTATTCCTGAAATCTAAGGCTACACTAAAATTACAGGCTTAGTCAAGGCCGGCCTAGGCCTTTACGTTGTTTGGCCCATTTGGATTGGAAAGCATCAACACGGCCTGTCGTGCAATTTCCTCTCGTCACGCTCACCTCGAGAAAACTATCCATGTGTCGGTGTCCGTGGTGGGACCTTGAAGTAAACGCACATGCAATCAATCACACCAGCTGACAGCAATAGTTGGGCAAATGAGTGGTCGAGGGCTCGAAGGGGAAACTGCATTGTTCTCGGATGGCAAATCGGCAAATCGGGGAACCAGAGTAATCTCAGGCTGTCAGCGCGACAGACGTGCGATTTGAGAATCTACGAGAATCTCTTCCCCCTC
>BDMV01000001.1:47267496-47295230 GCA_008326285.1 Oryza officinalis | reverse complement strand
TGTCCGGCGGCAGGTATCATTCAGCTTTCAGGGAGACGTACAAGTGGTACTAGTACAAGGGTGAGCCCTGGATTCCAACTGCCAGTATTTTAGATTTTTAGCTGATCTTTTTCCGCGCGTGTATAGTTTGGTCTCCATCTCCCGTCAAGAGACAATATAAGTCGTAACACCATATTTTAAAAAATGATTTATTTAAAATTTAATATTGAAAAAAACTATGTTAAAAAATCAATATTAATCTCAAAATCAAGTTTTAAAATTTAAATTTTGGTAGCGACTTATACAGTGGGTTGTGGGTCTACATTAACCAATATATATAGTGGTATACAAAACTATCGATGTGCTATGCCCGTCTATGTTATCGGTAAAATATAGGGGTTGTTCTTACACAGGTATTTACACAGGTATACATGAGATCGCGGCAATATAGATAGAAAACAAGGGAATTTTATACTAGCGGCAATACAGATAGAAAACAAGGGAATTTTATACTAGTTCAGACTCTTAAGATGAGTAATAGCCCTAATTTAATATATATGTAGAGCTCTGGATGTCTTTCACAGATTACAACGCTGAAGCAAGTTTGTTAATCTAGCCTGCCAACTATTACTCGCCGAGAATTATCTGGCGACTTGTAGTCAGTCTACAGCGGCTAGCAATTGACTTTTTTCGGGTGGATCTGTGATGTGGCTCGTGACTATGGCTTGTGATTCGATGTCCTCTCCTACTGAGGGGGGCATTGTATTAATCCGGGTAAGCAACTTATTTTTCAAGTAGAACTTAGAAATCTCTTGTAGGGTATGGGCAGATAAGACCTTGGCTATCCCAAGTTGGACTCCGACAATCTCTATTCTCGTGAAATGAGTTTCCGTTCTTGTTTGTTATATTCTCTTATTTGAATATATTTTTTCATATAATATTGGATATGCGGTATTTATGATAGTTATAAATCCAAGTATATGAGATATACTTTATTCGTAACATTGACAAAAACATAGTTTCGTAAATTTTAGAAACATAATATAATTAATATAATTAAGAGTTGCTCTTTTGTTTCATATTTTAAGTTATTTTTCTTTTCTCATATAAGTCAAATTAACGTAACTTTGATCAAATTTATAAAAAAATACACTAACTACAACATTACATACACCATAAAATATGTGTTTGTAGTGCAATTATTTGTTATTTTAAAAAATACACTAGCATCTACAACATTAAAAGAAATATTGAAAGAGTTTACATCGCATATAGAAATACGATATTGAAATAAGAAAAAATCGAAATTAAAAAATAAAAAACATTGGAATAAGAGTCTCTAGTCAATATAGAAATTTAGAACTAATTAAAATTCAAAATAAAAAAATAAAATTAAAAGTATAATTTAGAGTCCATAAAAAATACAATTTAAAATATCTAAAATTCGAAATTAAAAAATAAGGAATATTGAAAGAAGAGTCTAGAGTCTATATATGAATACAATTTAAAAATAACTGAAATTTAGAATTAAAAATAAAAAATATTAAAATATGAGTTTAGAGTTCATATAGAAATACAATTAGAAATAATAAAAAAATAGAATTAAAAAATAAGAATTATTGGAAGAAGATTCAAAGTCCATATGGAAATAAAATTTACAACTAACGTAAATTCGGAATTTTAAAAATAAGGAGTATTGAAATAGGAGTCTAAAGCCCATATAGAAGTATAATTTAAAAATAACTAAAATTTGAAATTTAAAAATAAGAAATATTGAAAAAAGTATTTAGAATTAAGATTTATAAATAAGGAAAATTTTAAATTTTAATAAAATATTAAAAAAAAGTCTACGGTCCTTATAGGGATACAAATTGAAAATAATTAAAATTTAAATTTTAAAAAATAATTAATAACTATCACGTATATACAATACAATATCAATATTACATATTTAGTTTGATCGAGTTAATACAGATTTTAAAATTATGTTGTTATTTTATGTATTTAATAAAATGTGATAATATATATGTTATTACATGAGAAAAGAAATGCTAACCGTCTAATTTGCATGGGCTACCATACTAATTACTTGTGGTTACCGTGTCCTCATGATACGGCAGCCGACGGGACCGGTTTAATTAAATGTTTATTACATCATTTCAATTTTCCTCTTAAATCAGCATACCGGAAGAAAACTACCACGGCACTTCTCCCACAGCATTGTTGCTTTAAGCCGGCCGAATCATTCGATAAACTGGTTGCACCCCAAACCTTTAACGTGGTTTTTTTTATTTTATTATCAAAACAAAATCAAAGTTTTAAATTATTAGATGCGACTATATGTATATATAAAATATATAATAATGTGGTTCATATATACCCTATGTTATTATCCCTATGTTATTATCATACAATTCATGCTTTATTTTTCAAAGTGTTATGGTATATTGCTATGATATATAAATATTATTTTCATGTTCAATCTGGATAACATTGCAATTAAATAGTTTGTATCTCTCTACTTTATTCAAGCTTTCTTTGAAAATAAGTTCAGTAATCACTACTAAAAAATGATTTTTCTGTACGAGAGCCCATGATTTTTACAAACGGACCATAACTAATGGCGTCTGCAAAAATCGAGGGTCATTTTTCTATACGGCTTCTTAAGTAGCCCATATGGAAAAATAGATTTTCCCATACGGGCCTCTTAAGAGGGCCGTATGCAAAAATGAACTCATTTTTGCATGCGGCTCACTTAAGCGCCGGCATGCGAAAATAAAATTTGAAATTTGAAACTAGTGTATCTCACTCATACGAACTCCAAATTAGATGATTCTTTTTCCTAAATGTTTCTAAAATCATGCTCTATCATGCTATTGTATTCTTACTGCTATTATTTTGGTCATTTTTTCTTGAGACTTTGTTTTATCAATTAAAAATTTGAATTTCAAAACTTCAAATAATATTTTGAAGCAATAAATGATTTCAGCTGAAAAAGTCATCCACAACAAAGTTGTATAACTCATCAAGATCTATAACTTCTATTTTAGTCATTTCTTCATCCGACAAAGTGATCGTAACATTTTCACAAAATTTACATATCTCTCTCTATAGTTTATAAAACTATATAAGATATGTACATTTTGTGAACAATGTTAGAAATAACTTTGTCGTATGAAGAAATGATCAAAATAAAAGTTATAGATATTGATGAGTTATACCACTTTGTTGTGGATGACTTTTTCAGCTGAAATCATTTATTGCTTCAAAATATTATTTGAAGTTTTGAAATTCAAATTTTTAATTGATAAAACAAAGTCTCAAGAAAAAATGACCAAAATAATAGCAGTAAGAACACAATAACATGATAGAGCATGATTTTAGAAACATTTAGGAAAAAGAATCATCTAATTTGGAGTTCGTATGAGTGAGATACACTAGTTTCAAATTTCAAATTTCAAATTTTATTTTCGCATGCGGGCGCTTAAGTGAGCCGCATGCAAAAATGAGCTCATTTTTGCATACGGCCCTCTTAAGAGGCCCGTATGGGAAAATCTATTTTTCCATACGGGCGATTAAGTGGCCCGCATGTAAAAATGGTCTTCTTCCTACACCTAACCTTATCTTCTCTTCCTCTCCTCTCACTTATTATCTCCTCTCTCTCACCGCCGCTCCCCCTCCTCACTGCCGCTCCCCTCCTCACCGCCGTGGAGTCCTCTCTCTTTCTCTCCCTCACTTGGGCGGCGGCAGGAGGCGGTGGGCGACGGCGGGAGCGGCGGCGGCGGCCTCAAGAAGGCGCGGCAGCGGCGACAGCTAGGAGGGAGCGGGCGGCGACATAAGGAGGCGGCGGGCAATGGCGAGACAGCGGGAGCGGCGGCGGATCCGCGGCGCCGTCCTCGGAAAGCCGGATCCGCTGCCCTAGGGGCTCTCGGCGACGAGCGGCGGGCACGGCGACGGCCTACGGCGGCGGATCCGACGGCACCGTCCTCGGGAGGACCGGATCCGCCGCCCTACGGAGGAGCACGACGCTCGGCGACGGCGACGCGGGCAGCGGCAGGCGGCGACGGCAGCGGGCACGGCGCTACCCCGCGACGGCCGGCGGCCGCAGCGGCGTGGATCTGGCGCCGGTCAGCGGCGTCTGGCGGTGGGCGGCGACCCCAATGACGACGACGAGTGGGCGGATCCCGCCCGGATCCGGCGGCGGCGGGCCTCGTCCCGCCCGGATCCGGCGGCGACGGCCAGTGGCGGGAGCAGATGGCGGCGGCCAGCAGCGGGGCAGGTGGCGCGGAAGCGGCCGGCGAGCTCGGGCGGCGATGCCGCCGCTTGCGGCTAGGGTTGTTTTTTTTTTTGGAATTTTATTTTTTTTCGCGATATTTTCTCTTTGCATGCGGTCGGCTTAAGCGCCCGCATGCGAAAATCGGATTTTCGCATGCGGGTGCCCTGGCCGCATGGGAAGATGGTGATTTTTGCAGACGATTTCGCGCATGCGGCTGGCCCAATCGCATGCGAAAATCTTATTCGTCCGTTTGCAAAAACTTATTCTGTACCAGTGAATGATGCCTAATAATTATATGCTATCTAACCATGCATAAGAAAACAAAAATCACACGTTAAACAATAATTTAAGTTATATTTAGAAAAAAATAAATAAGCATAATCTTTCAGGACTTAGGAAGGAAAAAACTGATTATGAGGTAGAGTAAAAAGAGGTGAATGACGACTAATAAATGATTAAATTAGTTGGATAAGTAGCTTCTTGATCGATCTAACTGCTGTTAACGGCTGTTATTTTTGTACTATGTGATCTGATAGCTTAAAATTGGTGTTGTGATTCAATCGGTGTTATGATCGACGGGACCTGTTCGAGCCGAAATTATTGTTTGAATTACTACTACCTGCCGGCGATCACAACACCGATTTGGACAGGTTATTGTTTGAGCACTATGCGAAATCTAACCAAAGCTGGGCCACACGCACATTGCTTGTAGAAAATGATGATAAATTCACAGGCTCACAGACAAACAGTGCAGTGCTGGTCCATCTCTTTGGACGGAGAGGGCCACCGGAGACAGGAAGGCAGAAAGAAAAAATGGAGACAGGATGGCATAGGTCACAGAGCCTGGGGTCTACAGGTCTCGGGCTCCACATCCTCCTCTGCTCGTCGTTGCTGCTCAATGCCGTCTTCTTCGCGCACCAGTTCCTCGGGGCCTCACCGCCGCGAACGCCGGAGCGGCTCGGCGACGGGCTGAGCTGGGCGCTGCAGGCGGCCAAGGAGGCCGAGGACGTGACCGCCGTCGACTGCTCCGGCCACGGGAGCGTGTTCCTGGATGGCGTCACCGGCGACGACGGGCGGCCCGGGTGCGAATGCAACAGCTGCTTCTCCGGGCTGGACTGCTCCGTCCGAACCCCCAACTGCGCCGCCGACGCTCAAAGGTAACTGGCCTCTCCTCGCTTGCTCGTGCTCTTGCTCGCTGCTCCACAACCCTTGCATGCACGCAGCCTCCCTCTGTAATATGCTGCACGGTAAGGGGCCCTCCTCTTTGGTTTGAAATAATTGTAAACTCTTGAGGGGATTGAGGATAGTTTGCACACACATCACTCAAATAGTTATAAGAAAATCACAAAAATACTTGACAACATTTATACGACATACACATATCATTTCACAAAATTTTAAATATAAACTTAAACTCACATGTCGAGAAATAAAAAAAATTCAACATATAAACAGTATAGTACTATTAATTCCTAATTTTGTCCTTTTTTTCAACGTAAGTGATAGATGTTACTACGTCCTATGTTATAAAAAAAAACTAGATTTTTTAACAACCATTAGTGTTGGAAAATAGGGTGTGAATTTTTTCACATCCTAATACTAATCCTGATGGCGTGATGTTGTTGCAATGGTTCTGTACAGCGGGGACCCGTTGTTCCTGGAGCCGTACTGGATGCGCCACGCCGCGGCCAGTGCCGTGGTGTTCTCCGGGTGGCATCGCTTGAGCTACATCACCACCGACGGCCACTTTAATTCCGTCGAGCTCGATCGCCACATCCGGCGACTCCACAGGGCCGTCGGCAACGCGTTCGTCGACGACAAATACTTGGTCTTCGGGACCGGCTCCACCCACCTGATCAACGCGCTGGTGTACGCGCTCTCCCCGGAAGGCAACGCCGCCTCGCCGCCGGCCAGCGTCGTCGCCACGGTGCCGTATTTCGCGGTCCGCTTCCAACAGTACCACTTCACGATGACATCCTACGACCATGCCATTGGCGATGATCTCAGTGACATACTGAGACATGTGTCCATACGCGACTTCACTAACTGATCTTGTGTTTATCGATGATGTATGTAGATGTACAAGTCACAGACCGTCATGTTCGACGGCCGGGAGTACAGATGGGACGGGACAACAGCTTCGTGGGCATACAACGGCTCACGAAACTCCACCAGGGACTTCATCGAGTTCGTCACCTCGCCGAACAACCCCGACAGCACGTTGCACAAGCCCGTCCTCGCCGGCTCGTCGGCGATCGTCGACCACGCGTACTACTGGCCTCACCTGACGCACATCCCGGCGCCCGCCGACGAGGACGTCATGCTCTTCACCACGTCCAAGCTCTCCGGCCACGCCGGCAGCAGATTCGGGTGCACACAGCCTCAGAGCCCCCAGCTGCATGACATTTGTCATGTGACACGTACACAACGACACCAAGCTGATATATGCCGTGCCGTGCATTGCGCAGGTGGGCGCTGGTAAGGGACGAGAAGGTCGCGAAGAGGGCGATATCCTACACCGAGCAGAGCACCGTGGGCACGTCCCGAGACAGCCAGCTCCGGGTGCTGAAGATCCTCAAAGTGATACTGGCCAACCTGCACGGCAAGGAGGACATCTTCGCCTTCGGCTACGACGTGATGAGCAGCCGGTGGCGAAGGCTCAACGCCGTCGTGTCGCGGTCCACCCGGATCTCGCTCCAGAAGATGCCACCCCAATACTGCACTTACTTCAACCGGGTCAAAGAGCCATCGCCAGGTAAAACGGCACATTATCTCTGCAGATCATGGCATTTAATTTGTCTCTCTAACTCTCAATCGAATTCTTTAAAGCTGATTCGTTGGCGTGTTTGGTCTCCCCTGATGTGCAGCCTACGCGTGGGTGAAATGCGAGTGGGAGGAAGACGACGACTGTTACGAGACGCTGCTGGCGGCGGGGATCATCTCGCTTACCGGCACTGTTAACGAGGCCGGCACTCGGTACACGCGGCTGAGCCTCATCAAGACGCAGGACGACTTCGACGTGCTCTTGGAGAGGATCACCGAATTTGTCGATGCCGAGAAGCGCAACAGAGCTCCCGCTGCCTCCAGCTCCATGTGAAATCGTGAATTGGGAGTTTGGGACGGGGGGTAGCTGATTGTTGTTAGGAAAAGAAATAAGTACAGGGTACCGTGGAAAATCAAGACTTAAATGATCAGCTACGCGTTAATCGTTCTCTGTCGACCTTTCAACGAACAGGTGTAATTATGTGGATATACACAAGCAATTAGGTGGACACTATATAATCATGCTTGCAGTGACTAATAATCGAGTGTGTAAATAAATGAAGATCATACATGTTACGGTTACGACTTTAAGGCAGAATACTAATTTGTGTGCATACTCCATCAGCACGCTGTCATTCTTGGAATAAGAAGGATGTGCATATGACATGCCAGGCAAAAGGGAAAATGTGAGCAGAGATAGCACATGCAAAAAGGAAAATGTGAGCTGAGACAGCGCTTAGAAAAAACAATCTGCAAAAATGATTTTGAAAATTGCGCATCCGGGGAATCGAACCCCGGTCAGTACCGTGGGAGGGTACTATGATACCACTACACCAGATGAGCTTGGTGCTCCAAATATGTTCTAAAGGTTAATCCAATTACTATCTCCTATACTATTGCACGGTAAAGGGAGCAAATGGTTGACCTATAGATTCAGAATTGGCGAATCGGGAGCCAATTTCCAGACAAGAAAATCATCTCCTGCCACAATATCGTGCTCAGTGAAAATTTGAGGAGATGGAAATGATTTGTGCGCCACACAAGTCAAGCACCAGAGCAGCGCTACGAGTTAGTACTATAAAATAAGCTACACAATCATCAATTTCCAATCTCTACAGATATCATATCATCTACGTAGTACTCAGATTCTATCACGCACGAGAAGAAATCATTTCGGTTCGGCCATCGCAATGTTGGTAAGACTGAGCGGTAGTAGCCTTTTTCAGAGCTTGTCAACCTTGTCAGCCCTGACGACGGGGTTGGCGCGGGCGATGGCGTCGCGCTCGGCGCCCCTGTAATCGTAGCCGCAGTCTGTCGGAGTAGCGGCGCGCGCCGCAGAACACGCGGCCGCAGCGGCACTCGAACCCCATCAGCCCCACGCTTCTCCCGCACGCAGCGCACCTGCTCTTCGTCTTTGCCCGTGGCGGTGCCGGAGGCATCACCCCCTCGTCCACGGGAGCGCCCTCCGGTGCCGCGCCGTGAAGCTCCGTGGACGACGACGCCGGCGCCTGGGACATCACGGTCTGGCGGTAGCACTTGGAGCAGAGGCCGTTGGTGTCGGCAGAGCCGAAGAAGCCGCAGCCGTTCGCGCACGGGAGCGGCGGCTGGTCGTCCAGCGTCTTGCTGCCCTGCTCCATCGCTCGCCCGAACGCAGAGGCTTCCCTTCCCCGGCGTCGACGAGGTGGTTGGGATCTGCAAGAAGCGTACAGGAATTGGACGGGGATTCGTACGCGACGAGCTAGTGAGGAGAGGATGGGGAGCTGTATCGAACACAACTTGGTGCCCGAGGCTTCGGGAAGGTGTGATGATCCACTACTGGTGGCGTTTGTTTGCAGCAACTTGAATGCGACGTCTTTTACGCTGGAGTGCAACCGCGGCCTGTCGAATCTTTTATTGGTGGTGCCTGGTGGCGGAACCAGCCGCTATAGATGGCCAAAAGGCCCGAGGCCCGACGGCCCGGTCCAAGGCACGGCAAATTGGCCCGGCACGGCACGACCCGACAAGGGTCGTGCCCGTGTCGGCCTGGCCCAACAGCCGGGCCGTGCTTGGGCCGCTCCCTCGGCACGGTGGGCCGGCACGGCCTGGCACGAAAGAGGTCGGCACGGTGGGTCGGCATGGCCCGGCACGATCCAACGGCAGGCACGGCCCGACGGAGGCCTGTTACGCCGGGCGAGTATAAATACCCCGAAACGCATCAAACCGATAAACCCTAACCCTAGCCACATCAGTCTCGAGTCTCGACCGATCTGCCGCCGCTCCGCCTCCACCTCTAGGCTCCAGCCTCCAGCCCTGAGTCCCCGACGCCGACCCCTGAGCCCTCCACGCCTCCATCCCTCTTCGTCGGCGTCTCCAATGGATGCCTCGTCGGATCTAGCACAGAGGGTCAGCGGGCTCCCGCTAGGGGCTTGAGGGTCGTCTCTTCTCTATCCTTTTCTTTCATCTCTTTGGCTGATCCGTGACCGTGAGCTCTTCGTCTCCGCCTCTCCGGTCGTCGGATCGATGGTCGCATTGTCTATTTCCTCTCCATTCTATATTTTTTTTGCAACCCTCATCGTTTCTCTTCGTCAGATACTCATATCCACTCATCCACCCCCCAAATCTGTGAGCTCTTCATCAGATCCACTCATCCACCCCCCAAATCTAGTCTCTCCTCTCGTCTTCTCGTAGATCTGTGGATCTCTATCATTAACGGCAACTCCGGTGCTCCGGATGCGCAGGTACAAGCTTTATTTTTAGTTTATTTTTCTCTATTCGATCAGATCCGTAACTACTCTCTGCTCTCGTCGTTGTTTCATTTGTTCTTGCAGGTCGCTGAGCGGCAGGCGGCAGCCACCGTTGAGGAACCGGAGTGCCTGCGATGGATGGTGATCCAACCTCATGCAACTACGAGGCGAGGACGATGGGGACGCGGGGTGATGACGAAGATGACTTGGAGGAGGAACGCATTGAGGTGTTTGGCAACACTGCTTCACCTCTGAGAGATCTGTCACAGCCGGAGCCACACGATGATGGTACCGGTGCCGATGGCAACGGTGCTCCGTCTGGCTCAAGTGCTAGCAACAAGAGGTCCAGGTCTGAGGTATGGGACGACTTTGAAGAACTCTTTGAAGAACGCAATGGCGCTCAGGTTCGCGTTTCTGCTAAATGCAATTACTGTCATAAAACATTGTCTGCTCGTTCAACTGGTGGTACTGGTCATTTGCTTAGGCATATTAAGTCGTGCAAACCTAGACATGTTGGTGCTTTGTCTCAGTCCATGCTTAGGTTTAATGCTGATGGTTCTGTTAGTCAATGGGAATATAAACTAGATGTGGCTAGAACTGAGTTGGTTAGGTTGATTGCTAGAGAGGATCTTTCACTTACTTTTGGTCAATCTACTGCTTTTGAGGAGTATATTCAGAATGCTCACAACCCTAGATTTAGTGTTGTCTCTAGGCAAACTATCAGTAGGGATGTTTTTAAGGTATTCGACAAGAGACATGCTATGCTTATTGAGACTTTGAAGTCTGTTAGCTCTGTTGCTTTGACATCTGATATATGGTCTGGTAATGCTAAGGAGGATTATTTGAGTGTTGTTGCCCATTTTGTTAATTCTAATTGGCAATTAGAGAAGAGGATTTTGGGACTGGTGCTAATTGATGTGTCACACAATGCTGAAAATATTTCTGAACGTGTGCTTTCTGTTGTTCAAGAATATGGTTTGACTGATAAGATTTTCTCTATTACTCTGGACAATGCCTCTGCTAATTCTAAAGCAATGGATAGTCTTAAACCTGCTCTATCTGGTTATGTTGGTGATTTATATTTGCATCAGCGTTGTGCATGTCATATCATCAATTTAATTGTTAAGGCTGGTCTAGAAATCTTCAAACCCATGCTTCAAGATTTTAGAATTGCTATTTCATTTATAAATGCATCTAATCAGCGCATTGCTTTATACAAAAACTTCTGCATTGCTAAAGGTATTCGTCCTCGTAAATTTGGTTTGGACATGGATGTTAGATGGAATGCAACTTATCTAATGCTTAAGCATCTCTTGCCACATAGGGTCATTTTTTCAGTGTTTATTGCATCTCACCATCCAATGGTTGATGGTCAGCCATTACTGACTGATTTACACTGGACAATTGTTGAAACTGTTCTTTTATTCCTTGAACAATTTTATGATTCAACTGTTATTTTGTCTGGTGTTTATTATCCAACATCTCCATTAATTATGCATTATATTCTTGAGATTGCTGGACATCTAAATACTTATAAGAATGATAGGAACCTTAGAAATGTTGTTGTTCCCATGAAAAATAAGTTCTTATCATACTGGTCTGAGATTCCATTTCTATATTCATTTGCTTTTATCTTGGATCCTAGGGCCAAGATCAGGGGTATTAGTAATTGACGGAGCGTGAAACTCCTCACCGGGAGACCGTGCATGTCCCCCTTTGCCGGTTCGGCCAGGGGCGCAAGGTGAAATTCTTAGCCCCTGATCTATGGGATCTCAGCGAGAAAAACGCGTGGATGCAGGCGATTTAGACAGGTTCGGGCCGCTAAGAAGTGTAATACCCTACTCTTGTGTTCTGGTAGATCTGAGAGTGTGATGGAATCCAGAGAGAGTCCAGCCAGCCTCCTCTTTTCTTAGGCCTGGGCCTCCTTTTATATGGCAAAGGGCTACCACATGGGCCACGAGCTGCCTAAGAAAGAAAATATTCTTTTACATTTAGGGCTATCCTATCGCCGGAAGCAGCCTCTAACAGACGTCGCAGCACGCCTTCGCTCGGTCAGTCGACCCTTCCCGGGGGACGCCCGTTTCAACCTTCATTAAATGGCGGGTGACTTCTGCGTCTCGCCTGCGCCGGAATCGGGAAAACATCTGATCGGAGCTGACATACCAACTCCGGGAGTTGGCATACCAACTCCGGCTGAGAGACGAGAGACTGAGGGCTCTCATCATTCTGATGGGACGAGGCGTGGCGTGCAGCAGGCCGCTTGGCGCGCGCGCGGCGCACAGGCATCCTGGCACCACCTAACCCGCGATCTGACCGGTCTGCGATCGGTCACTCACCGTGACCGGTCACGGACCGGATATGCATGCGCCACGCCGCATTAAATGTGGCGCAGTGCGCCCGTCTGGACCACCATAAATGTGGTTAGGTGGGCTCCGTCGAGCTCACCTAACCTGCGCTCGTGGCACCAAAGCCACAGGGGTCGGGGCGCCCTAGGCCTCGGGGCAGAAATGGGAGTGGCCCAACCCTGAGGGAAAACCGGGAGGGCAGCCGCCACGTCACCCTCGGGCCCGACCCCCCTGGGGGAACGGGCCACGTGGATCCCTGTGGCCGCCCTTCCCTTTGGTCTCGATACCTACGGTCCCATGTCACCGACAGCAATGTTCTCCAAATTATGGAACAACTTATTAGTGGTGATTACCCTGCATATTTAAAGGAGGTTAGAGTTGCATTGTCTGACATGTATGCTAAGTATGAAAGTAAATTTGGTGCTGTGAGATTACAAAGGGCAACCCCAAGCTCTTCTTCTGGTAAGAAAAAGACAGCTTGGGGGAAAATTTTTGGTGCTGCTGCTTGTGGTTCCAGTCTTGGTGCTAGACTTGGTGCTGGTGCCAGTCCATGTTCTGGATTTGGTGCTGGTGCCAGTCCAGGTTCTGGATTTGGTGCTAGTGCCAGTCCAACTTCTCAATTTGGTGATGCTGGTGCCAGTGCTGGATCTAGACTTGGTGCTGGTGCATTTTCTAGGAGAACTTCTGCTACCGCTTTGATTCAGGCTGTTTTTTCTACTGCTAACATGAATGCATCTGAGTTGTTTGCCTATCTTGACAGTGACACTGTCAACCAATACGATGATGACTTCAATATCCTTAACTGGTGGCATGAGCACAACCACACCTATCCTATTCTTTCCATATTAGCTAGGGATGTTTTGACTGTTCCTGTTTCTACTATATCATCGGAATCTGCTTTTAGCTTAACTGGCAGGATCATCGAGGAGCGATGACGGCGTCTAGCTCCTGACATGGTGCAAGCTTTGGCACTAATCAAAGATTGGGAGCAAGCAGATGCAAAGATGCAACATACCATGGAGAATTTAGAGCTTATAAACTCTTTTGACAATTTGTTTCTTGATGAAGTAACCACTGCCACTGTTACTGGGACTGGATGATTGTATTGGACTTGGACTTTATTATGAACATTTGATTAATGCTGTGGGCTGCACACTTTTTTTCTTTCTAGGGTTTTCTCACGAGGTGTGAGTTTTTACCTAGAAAGGTTTTTAACGAGGCAACCATTGCACTACACAACTACTTTATTCATTGAAATACTTGTGTCAAGTTTCTGGGTGAAAGTTTGGGTGAAAGTTTGTGATTTTGTGTAATTTTTGACTTAGTGAAACTTTTGAATCTTAGAACTGTGATTTCTGTGAATTGTCCATGTGATCTGATCTGTGATCTGAGTCTAAGTTTTTTGGGTGAAAGTTTGGGTGAAAGTTTGTGATTTTGGGTAATTTTTGACTTAGTGAAACTTTTGAATCTTAGAACTGTGATTTCTGTGAATTGTCCATGTGATCTGATCTGTGATCTGAGTCAAGTTTTTTGGGGGAAAGTTTGGGTGAAAGTTTGTGATTTTGGATAATTTGACTTGGTGAAATTTTTGTCAATGTGATCTGTGAATCTGTGATCTGTGATCTGTGAATTTTTGTCAATGTGATCTGTGACACTAGAACTGTGAATTTAACTAAGGCATGTTCAAATTTGAATTTGCCAACTAAGTTGTGTAAGTTGTGTAATTTGAATTTGTTAACCAAGGCATGTTCAAATTTAAATTTGTCAACTAAGTTGTGTAATTTGAATTTGTTAACTAAGGCATGTTTAAATTTAAATTTTGCATGTTCAATCCACTGATCCATTGAATTTGTCAATCCACTGATGACTGATCCACTGGTCCTAAGCCGTGCCTAGGCTAGCCCAGGCCCAATGGGCTGATCGTGCCTTTATGCCGGCCCAGCACGGTCCGATTGCTACTGGGCCGTGCCTGGGCCTGACGTGCGGCCCGTGGGCAGGCACAGCATGGCACGAAATTCCGATCGTGCCGTGCCGACCCGATCGCTCTCGGGCCATGCCTATCCGTGCCTGGACCGGGCCGTGCCGGGTGGGCCTTATGGCCATCTATAAACCAGCCACGCAGGACGAATGTCCAGAAAATTTCGTGTTCTTTTTTTTGCGGGCAGCCCTCAATCTCGAAAGGACGGAGGTTGTTCTTCTAGGCCTGATGATAAACTAGTTGAACCAATTTCTTGGTTCAAAGGCTAAAAAAACAATTAAAAAACAACATTCATACCGTGCTAACGCTACGACGGTAACTGAAGATGTAAATGTTGTACATTGATATCACTGATTTTTTTCACCAGAATTCATAGTACAAAATGTTATAAATATAAAGCTCTAAGTTTATTTACAAATCACCGGAATCGCTACAAACAAGAACACTTTCACCGAGCTCTAGATTGCACCAGAATATAATAGACGAAAACCACATAATGCTTGTTTCCATCGAACTTTATTCTCTAAATCCAACTTCAATTGTTCGTTCTGCTAAAAAAAACTAATAAAACATATATCAAGTTTGAAAATGCTAAAAGAACATGGCATAAGTGTCCACATGCTTCAGATTTGTTTTAACAATCCATTATGCACTCCATTGTGTTCTGGTGGGAATGCGTCACTTCACTTGTGCTGCAGAGAGAGAAACCAAAATATTTTTTTAAAAAATAAAGGGTGGTTTCAACCCAAAGAAAAAGGTTAGGCCTTAATCAGTATAAATCAGTTCATTTGAATTTAGCTTATTCAATGTTTTTCAGGGATGAGAGTTAGCATGAGAACCTACATTAAACAAAAAAAAAAGGAAAAATGCTAGGCCTTGACCATCATAAATCCGTTCAAGCCACACAACAGTAGAAAAATACCTTGATGCATTTAAATTTAATTTATTTATCTTCAAAGACCACAGATTCCCTGAGCAAACATGATTGCTACTTCGGTGGACAATTCAACTGTACATACTGCACGGGGCCTCTGACGTTAAATCAAGACTAAAGATATATTCTCCAAACGTTTTTTTTCATTCTAGCATCTCATGCTTAACCATATTGTACTCGAAAATAAGTGAACCACACTCAAAACAAGTACACAATTGAAAAGGTAAATAAAACAGGTATGCAGCAGATTCTAAACACGAAAAGGCTAGATAGGGAGTATTTAGCGATTGCCACTGACTGCGCAAAACCCCATGAAAGTAACCACCAACCATGACCAGGGAGATGAGAGACGACAATAGCTGAGAATATTTTCCATGAGTTCTTGAAGTGAGATCCCACAACCAACAGTAGGGCAGACGATACATCTAGAATGCAAAGTGAAAAAACATTAGGGAAGACTCCAAGTTGAAGCAATTCCCAACCTCCTCTGTGCTAGCCTCCTGCACGCTTGATCCCACCGACGACATCCTAGCCGTGGACTTCTCCTTTGCACCCAAGGCCCGACCTGCTATTTTGAGCAAGTGCATGACATTAGGCCGGTCACAATGCGTTGCCGTGTCATGTGTCTCAACCGTAATTCGGCGACACGTCGGTTCTCCGTGCAGTCCTATTGAGTTGCTCGCACCTTAACTGGGTTTCGCGTTCCTCGCGCGTGCGCTCAAGGACGCGTGGTGCAGAGCACACACACGTGCCTGCATACGGAAGGCCACTCGTCATTATGGGCTGCATCGTCCCGAGGCATGTCATCAGCCTGTGTTGTGCCATTCGAATGTGTTTGTGAGCATGCACTGTGAGAGCTGTGGCCTCTAGTGGTCCTTGGACCTATATGGCAGCTAGGAAAACTCATTTAAATAGCTTGCATTGCTATTGCCCTTAATGGCTGCCATTTTGATGTCACTAATGACTTCTGTTGTTCAGAAATTCCAGCAAAAATATGGAAGTGACAGTAAGAGATGAGCCGGACCTTCCATTTGGCACATAAATTCATTCACAATAGTACTATGTACATTTCTGCAAAAGAAAAGGCCATGTTTCCGCACAAACAGTAAATACATAATACATTTCTGAAAAACAACAACAGTACATGTTTAAACAAATATATACCCATTCTGCAAGCAACAAAAAACTGTAGCACACAAGATGCACACATTTCTGCAATAAAAAAACACAGTACATTTTTGAACAAATATATGCACGTTCTGCTAGCAACAAAAAATTGAAGCACAACAGATGCACACATTTCTGCACGTGATTTCTATTGAGCCCTATGCAGATCCAACATTCGTCTCTAGAAATGTGCTGGATGAAACACTTACAACAAGAAACAAAATATCAATTGTGTCTTTGCCTACCTCTACATGAAATTACAGTAACATTAAGAATAATAATAATAGCCCATATACAGTGGTCAAATTTAAATTGTTGGGATCGAATTGCGAAAAGTAACATTAAAATGAAATGTTCTTAAACAATAGTATATAACAATGTAAAATCGTGAGCTGGTTAATGATACAAAAGCATTGCACGTGAATTGCTCAAATTCCAGGAAGCATACAACGCTAAAACCAAATTACTCGTACTAAATGCTCTCTTCGTTTCATATTATAAGTCGTTTGATTTTTTTAGTTAAATCTCTTTAGGTTTGATCAAGTTTATAAAAAAAACAATATTTACAACACGAAATTAGTTTTATTAAATTTAACATTGAATATATATTTTGATACCATGTTTGTTTTGTATTAGAAATGTTACATATTTTTCTGTAAACTTGATCAATCTTAAAGAAGTTTGACTTAAAAAAATCAAACGACTTATAATATGAAACGGAGGGAGTATATTGGAAACATTTATGTGGTTCTATGTGCACTTGGCCATTGGATTTGATATAGGCATCGGAGAAGATATCTGAGTGCTTCATTTTGAGGATGGCTAATTTGTGTGTGCACATAATGAATTTTTTTAGAAATATTATTATTTTAATGGAGAAACGCAAAAATAGTTGGCATCTATTGGGATCGACAGGCGGAGAAAAGCAATGGAGATACTGGAATAAAATTGCAAAAATAGAGGCCTACCGAACGGCGGGGGATCGACAGGCTGCACAATCGAACGACGCGTGTTCGACTAGGACCTGTCGATCCACTGGAGTTTGATAGGACCCTATCAAACTGCGGGAGTTCGACAGGGCCCATCGCCTGGCAGCCATAGGGCCTGTCGAACCACGACCATTCGACAGGCCCCTCCCTAGCGCCCATGTCAAATAATGGAAGGTCGATTGGCCTCCATATATCCACACACCCCCGGCCGATTCAAAATTTTTCACAAGAGCTCGAGGACCACTTCACCGCTGCGCTGCTGCCGTCGTGACGCCGTCACGCCGTAGTGGTTGCATCGCCGGTATGGAATGGAAGGCGACGGTCGGGATTAGCGTGGTTAAGGTATAAATTCCTAATCCCTAAGTTGGCTTGTGAATTTTTAATCCGTAAGTATGAGGCTTGTTATTTGTTAATCATTAGTCATTGTTGAATGTTAGTACGCATAATTTGTTAATCATTTCTCATTGTTCAATGTTGGTATATATTGTTATTTAGTTATATGTTGGAAATAGTTCGAAGTTAATACATATTTTCTGAGGCGATTAGCAATTTAATAATTTTAAAGTAGTGATCACTGAGAAGAAATTAACGTTGAGGGTTAGTAGAAATTGAAAGGAAGTTATATTTAAATAGTGAAATTTAGTGCAGAGTTGCGCCATTTGGCCGGAGGAAAGAGCTACGAGGTTGGGGAGGAGACGTCCGCGACCGTGCAAAAGGGAGCAACAATATCGAAGGTATAAATTTGTAATCCCTTAGGACGACGACAATCTTTTTTGTTAATCATTGTTGGATGTTAGTACAGATATTATACTAGTAATGTGTTGAAGTTAGTAGGAGGTTAGTACATAATTTTTTAGGTGAGTAGTAATGTATTAATTTTGAAGTAGTGACCAAATAAACGTGGAATATTTGAGTATTAGTACAAATTGACATGAAGATATTTATAGTTAGTGATCACTGAGGAAAAATTAACGTGTAGTATTAGTAGAAATCAAAAGAAATTTATATTTAAGTATTGAAATGTAGTTAGATTACGTTAGAGCAATAACGTAAGCATAGGTCAATTTATTGGGTAGTAACGTAGTAGGACCAATTGGCATGTTATTTCAGGATGTCAGGTGATGTGTCCGTTCGTGTGTATTATAGCGACGCTCCTATACAACTTTGTGATAGTGGGGTAGATTTAACCATATATGCATTCATTGATACTACCCTGAATGCACCAGGGCAGTTGGTTATGAATGACATGTTAGGGTGGCTGCATAATATGTTCAGGGTAAATCCTTTGCTGGAAAAATTGATCATAAAAGCTATGTGGCCAGTAAGTGGTAAATATGGATGGCAGTGGAGAATGGTAGAGCTTGTATCTACTGGGAGTTGGAGAAAATTTATGGCTAAAATAAGAGAGAAAGGGTATAGTCTGGCAATATTAGTGCATAAGAAAATATATGTTTTTGGAACCGGCGAGAGAAGCTACACGAAGGTGGAACAAACTCCTAGCAAGGTCGTGGTAGAGGTTAATGTTTGCAGCAGTGGTCAAGGGGAAGCATCGAAAGAGGTTATTGCACCGGTAGAGTTCGTTGTGCCTGATAGTAATTGTGCGGCCAACGAATTGGATGCCGATGAGCCGGACTCACCTTTGGTTGTTGATGTAGCAGAGGAGAATGAGGCGGTAGTGGAAGAGATGGAACTAGAAAACGAGGAATACATTGTGTTTGTAGTGAAAGGCCAAGATACAACACAGTGGGATAAGGAAACCAACGTACCTGATGATTGGACGACCATATCGATGAGTCGTCTGAGGGTTAACGATGGTTTAGATGCCCACTGGTGGTATGATTGTACAAAGGTGCAAGTTGGACAGATGTTTCACGACAAAGGGCACCTACAAGATGCGGTGAAGAGGTGGGCTTTTCTACAGAGGCGAGAGTTTAGGGTGAAGGTTTCAAATAGGATGAAGTATGACGTGAAGTGCACAAGACCTGGATGTCCTTGGAGAGTGCATGGTTACAAGCCATAACATGACAACTTATGAGTAGCTTCAAGGGTTGAGGAGCATACCTGTTTATTGGACAATACCCCTTTGGTACATAGGAACATGACGGCTGCATTTGTGGCACAAATGGCGTATTCAAAGGTTGTAAAAAAATCTCTTTGTCACCATTCACAATAATGCATGACGGGGAGAAAGAGTATGGCTATGAGATATCGTACGACAAGGCTTGGAGGGCAAAGTAGAAAGCACTGGAGATGAGGTTTGGAAGTTACGAGGATTCTTACCACAACCTTTCCCAACTATTGGAGGTGATGCAGGCAAGAAACCTGGGCACATATATGACTATTCTTGATGAGATGAATGAAATTGGGAAAAATGTACTTCGTCGTGCTTTTTGGTCATTTGGGTGCATGATAGAGGTCTTCAGAAATTACATTCCGTTGCTATGTGTTGATGGTACTTTCATGACAGGCAAGTATGGAGGAACTATTTTAACCGTGATCGAAGTCGACGCTGATAGCCATGTCGTCCCCGTTGCTTTTGCTTTTGTTGAAAGCGAGAACACATCAAGCTGGCCTTGGTTCTTGCGGCACATTAAAAGGTGTGTAGTTCAAAACAGACCAAATGTGTGCGTTTTGCATGACCGACATGCCGGTTTGCTATCGGTGGTACAACAGCTAAAGGAAGATGTCACAGAGGAGGTGCCCTGGCTAGATTTGCATAGCAGATGGTGTATGCGACATCTCGGTGCAAATTTTTACAGATAATTCAGGAGTAAGAGGTTGATGGATCTGTTCAAAAAGTTGTGCAAGTAGAATCAGCAAAGAAAGTTCGACGCTATATGGGAACAACTGGATCGGCTGGCCACTACTCACATGCAAGAGGTTCGAAAAAAGCCCGTTGTTGCTTGACAGGAGGAGCTGGAGGGCCTGGAACCCGTTCCAAATGAATCACTAAGTGTTACTCGATGTAGGAAGCGCGGGAGGGCTACGAAGTGCTTCACGGAGTGGATAGAACATGAGCTAAGGGAGAAATGATCATTGTTGTACGATACGAATGGTCCACGATACGGTGTGATGAAAACAAATCTTGCTGAAGTGTACAATTGGGTGATGAAAAATACACGTCCTTTATCACTCGTTGCTATCCTGGAGGGCATCACAAGGGGTACACAGAAGTATCTTTGTAAAAGGTACGCCATGGCTAGTCTTAACCTTACCAAACCTAATGTTAGGTATAGCCCCGCTATTACACAGCACATGGATGAGGAAAGCAAGAAGGAAGGAATGCACAGAGTCTGGCTTGCTGGGAATAGAGAGTTGTTATTTGAGATATGACTGTGTGACAAGAGTTGAGTTGGCATTGGGAGTACAGACATCATATTGGAATGCACGTTGTGGCCAGAGTATCATGCTTGCAAATGTAACTGCAACCAACCTTTTCTTTGACACCTGCCATGCTCTCATGTCTTTGCCGCTTCCGCAAAAGATGGTGTTGATGTAAACATATTCGTCTCTCCGTACTTTACTAAGGAAGCATGGAGGTAACTTGGCGTGGTGAATTGCATGGTTGGTGTGCCATATGCGATTTCACTCGCCCTCCTCCAGGGCAAGCCAATTGGGTGCCTGACTCAAATTTACTAGTTGATACTAAGGGTCATCGCAAAATGCGTAGAATTAAGAACCGCTTGGATGAAGCAGAAACGAATGACCGTTCTCGTCAGCAGAAAGCATGCATTCTATGTGACGGGGACCATGCCCGTAAAGATTGTAGCATATACAATGTAGACAAAGACGCCGAAGGTGCCGATATTCGTCGCGTTTCAACGTGGAAATCGAAGAAGAAAAATAATCCTTAGTTTGAATTTATCAATACTGGACTTTTAATATTCGAATATTATCTCTAATGGACTTGTAATTTCTAAATTTATCTGTACTGCAGTTGTAATATTTGAATTTATCTGTACTGGACTTATAATATTCGAATTTATTTCTAATGGACTTGTAATTTCTAAATTTATCTGTACTGGACTTGTAATATTTGAATTTGTCTGTACTGGACTTGTAATTTCTAAATTTATCTGTACTGGGCTTGTAATATTTGAATTTATCTGTACTGGGTTCTAAAATTTTTATTTATCTGTACTGTACTTGTTGTATTATATTTCTGCAATGTCAATCTATCATGTATTTTATTTTTTCTGTTGTTACGTTCATAATACTAATACGTCTTTCAATTTGTAGATATGGCTGACAATGATGACATACAGTTGATCGACGAGGTGAACGATAAGCAACATCGATCACGACGACTTAGTCGAGAGACTTTCTGCAATGTGTTGAAAACGCGAGGACCAGATCAGTATTGGCGTATCGATCTACGTTGGATTTCAAGGTACATGGAAAAACATTTTTATGAGCACTGTCATTTAAAATTTTTACTTTACTAATTATTTCAATTTGACATGTTGTAGGTCGAGAGCCGCTGGATTGTTGACCTTGGCACGATTGGTAGAGCCTACACGTGGAAGGTCACCACATTTCAACATTGATGCGACCCTTGTGAATGCTTTGGTGGATAGATGGAGGCCCGAGACACACACCTTTCACTTGACAGTTGGAGAGATGGTGCCCACTCTATAGGATGTGTCTCTTTGGTTGGGTCTACCAATTGTAGGCACGGCAGTTGGCCCGACACTAGTCCATGCTGGATGGGCGGATGATCTTTTGGCCAGTTTTGGTGGGGTGGTGGCTGGCCCGCTTGAGGATCTCACAGATGGGCACGGTTCTACGAAAAGTTGGTTGCAGCAGTTTCATCAGGATGTTTTCCCTGATGATCAGGAGGACTAGTTCATGCGTCGGCACTTAGTCGCGTACCTACTGTGGTTGTTTGGATGGGTGATGTTCACGGGGACTCACGCTGACTCCGTGGACAAGCACTTTATCCACTACGCTGAGTAGATCGCCGAGTTACCTGTTAAGGAGATTCCAAAGGATAGTTGGGGGTCTGCGGTACTTGCGGTTACCTACGCCGGACTTTGTGATGCTTGCACCAGGAACAGTAAGCAAAGTTCTCTTACGGAATGCCCTTTGCTTCTAATGTTATGGGCACACTAACAGTTTGACATTGGGAGGCCACAGCTAGAGTCTTACACAAGCTATGGTGTCGACGAGATGTACAAGTTTGGTATTGAAGACAACGATGATCGTCCCACCATGGGATCCTTGGGTACACACCGCGAGGTAATTTGTATTTAATTCATTTCTCATAGCACTATCTCATTTTGCAGGTACTAATCATAAATTTATTCGTATTGCAACCGAAGTGGGTAAGAGGCACAACATGGTGTGTGTACACACAGTTTGTAGCTGACTTCGATCAGCTTACGCCGGACCGGCTTCGTTGGACCCCATACACGCATCACGATGTCATTGAGCGTGCATTGCACGGTCTCGCGTAGCTTTGCACGCGAGATGCGGAACTTTGGAGGACTACTTGTCACCTCGTGCTAGACATGCACGTCGAGCCATACCACGTGCAGAGAGTACTTAAACAGCTCGGGATGTACCAAGACTTCCCTCCTAGAGGTGGCCGCCCTTTGTCTGTTAGCCTCCACAAGTAAGTATACAACAGATTGGTTAAATTCAATTATTATGTTCTATCTCATTCTATGTGTTTCTTATGTGCCCATTTCATCGTGTGCAGGTACTCCCAGAAGGGACTCGGTCTATCTTACGAGGCGACCATTCTTCAAATGATCTAGCCGACGGTTGCCGAGTAGGAGTATGCGGCTGAAAACTTGCTCCTCTAAATATCTCCAAACGACAACGCTTTGTACGGACAGTACCTTCGTTGGTACCACAGTGTTACGCACTGGAGGTGTTTGCCGCCACAAAGGGATACATCGGTCCCCCACCAGGCGATGATCACGGACATGTTTGCCCCACAGCCTCGATCTGCATACAACTCAATGGTACGTCGTTGGTTTTGTTGATTATCATTAAATGTGCAACTAATTGAGTCGTTCTAACGCCCTTCCCTATTTGTTCAACAGTCTGAGTTCGTTGAGCACGTTCACCTCGAGTCGGACACGTTGTTGCGGAGACTAGAGACGAGACCTCAAGTCGTCAGGCAGGACGAGGTGGCGACTGTCCTACGCGGTTTCCGTTCACGTGCTGTGGCGCTACTTCGTCGTGTCTCCTGTTAGAGCGCGACTGATGTTGCGTAGCCTTTCAGGCGGATGAGATCGCCACCACTACCACAACGTTCCAGTGTGGATCACGTCGGTCCCTCCATGTCATGTTGCGGTTACGACGACGCCGGTCCATCGCACGTTCGTCCTTCGCTTCAAGACACCCCTCCACCTGTCCACCCTGGGAGGTCATCTGACTTTGGGTACCAGCGTAGAGCATGCCACCACCATGTCCACAAGTACAACAGGTATACCATAGTTAACCTCCAGTTTATATCATACTCAATCTCCAGTTTATAACAGTTCTTACCATACTCAATTTCCATAGGTACCGCAGGTATACCATACCCCGGGAGCATCTGCGGTGGCAAACCTCCCTTACCTGTCGACAGGGGATAACCTGGCGCACACACCAGGATGAGGACTTTATGTCACTCCACGCGCGCCGGAGTCAGGGCACACACAGCACATACGTAAGTAATGTTTTCAATTGACTTAGCATCATCATTCTCTATATTTTTATGCATAGTTACTAACTACCTTAGTTTGGGTTTTCCTCTATTTTACAAAAGATGACGACTACGGTTTTTCCCAAACGCATTCTGCAGTACCTGCTGTCTCCCCTCGAACACAGTTCGTGGATGATTTCTTCGCGACAGAAGCACCCGATGCACAAGCTGGGCTAGACTACTGGTACGCTGCTCCTCCGGTCACACAACCTACTTAGGAGAGGGAGTCCGTGCAGCCAGAGGGTGCCACTCCATAGCAGCCGCACGACATTGGCACCCACCACATAATTTGACTTATCCAACTGAACAAATCAGGCAACAAAAGAAGGGGAGCCAAGCAAGCGTGCAAGGGGAGGTCATCCTTGACATTTTTATGTCAGGTGTATGCTAAACTATTATTTTTTGCACCTACTAGTTATGTCATATTATATTATGAACTGAGTCATGAGGTACACTTATTCGATAAGCTGCGTTTCTATGATTTCTTTTGTTTTAAATTTTTTCTAAAAGATCTACAAAAAAATAGTCGCTATCAACTTAATAGTGGTCGCGCATGGTTACAATCTACTTTTGGCGCCTATGTCATTTCGTTGTCCTAACATCTGACACACCGACAATACAATGCTCATTTGTCACAATCACCTTTACCGTTGGATGAGTTATGACACGGACACTGTGAGAGCTTGACTAGTCGTGATCACCTTTCGGCACAACGTGGTTGCTCGTGCTTGTCATGTCTATTCACAAAAAACCCTATCGTGGTTACAATCGACTTTTCACGCGTACAATGGCTCCAGTTGTTACGCCACTATATATAAGACGGACCTTGGACCAACAATTCCGCAAGTTCTTTTGGTCCTATATTTTTCTTTCACATTCACATCGATATCGAGAGAATGGAAGCTCCATTTTGCAAGCATCTGGACTGGCGAAGGGATCCTTTCGCTGGTCTATTTCCACCGTGGTGCGACTGCCCGTTGTGCGCTTACGGTGATCGATGTATACTCATGACATCCCTTACTTCAGAAATTCGTGGTAGGAGGTTCTTCCAATGCCTAAACATTTATCAGGTAAGAATCATTTCTATATATTCAGTTACCTATACTGAATAGATACATCGCTAACTGTTTATGGACAAACATATAATCTTTCGCAGACTTACTATAGTTTATGCGACTTCATTGAATGGGTAGATACGACGAATTCACGCAGTGAAACAATATCGGACTACCTAAGGAGGAAGGATGAGCATGAACGACAAATTACTGCAGAATCTTTAGAATGACAGGTAAATTCCTTGGGACTCCCCACATGGCGAGAGCGTCCAGAGCGTGGTTGTGGAGAATGTTGCCAGGTGATAAGGTCTGTAAGACAACAAACTATAGGACAAAGATACTTCGTGTGTCTTAACATTGTTGACGATGATTTCGTCATAAGTACTGTTGAGTTCTCACTCCCACAGATCACTACTTTCATATACTGGCATATGTCATCCGTCGTAATGAATTTTTGCAAACAGGAAGATGTAAGGAAATGTGGCTTCGTAAAGTGGATCGATACGACAAGAGTAACTTTCATCGGTACAAGGATAACATAACCTGAGACGACCACACAATTCATTCAAGCATGGATGGAGTACGAGCGTCGGGCACCGTCTGCTAGCTTAAACTAGAGAAACAATCCATTAGGTCTACCTAAATGGTTTGAGCGTCTAAAATGCAATTGTAGAGATCGCTGCCAGGTGGCTACATCCTTTTCACAACAGACATTTGGAAGGCGATATTTCGTCTGTCCCAACATAGACAACGACTTCATTGTATGACACATGCTTAATTTAATTACTTAATTTCATTTTCACTCGCGTTTCCATAATATACTTATCCCATTAACTAATTAGATTTATTCCTCAGGACAATCCAAGGATGTGCAGATTTACTTTGTGGATCGACATTGTCAACCCGACATATGATGGCGAAAAAGTAACTGAAGCTGAAACGCAAACAGAATATATGCGAATGAAGGAGTACGAAGTTGCAGTATGCGCTGAACGATGTAGGAGCGATCCATAGACAAGCTCAACCCCGATTCGTCACGACCGCCAATTTCTTATAGCTCATCAATGCAGCTTCTTATCTCTCTTATGTTGGTGTATGCGTCACAAGTGGGTTCTGTTGGTCTGTGCTTCACGAATCAAAAACTAATGGTTAATTTGCTTTTTCATCGATAAAGTTGGTTTCTGCTACCACTACAATGTTATCCTTCTCCTTGTATTCTTTCTCCGCCATCCTCTAGGACGACGTCAACCATTCGGTGCTGTCTTACAAGGGCAAAAAATTTACGGCAAAGACATGAAACCAACAATGCCAATAAAAATAATAAAGAATTTGAAAATAAATATATTAATCATGTAGAAATGCAATGTATATCTCAAATTATTCTATGTGGAGCGCACCATGTGGAGACGCGTCGTCAGTGGAGGTTAGTGGCGGCTCCTCAGGGGGAGAGAGGGGAGGAGATTAGGGTAGAAATGGCATCACGGAGCCAGCACGAGGACATACAGGGAGGTTCCGATCTAGTGACCTCACCTCCATGTAGACACGTTGTGCTCGGGATCACGGAGGGCACCGCAAGGAGGCGCGATGGTCGTCTCAAGCTCGGAACCATGTAGACGCGTTGTGCAGGGGGTCGACGGAGGGCACCGTAAGAAGACGCTATGATCATCTCAACCAGCATGGCGGCGACCTGGCCACGGTGAATCGATAGTGGCACCTGTGAGAGAGAGAGAGAGGGATTAGGGTTTGGAAGAGGCTTAGAGCGGAGGTGAGATTATGACGATATGGCGGCGAACGGCGATATGGCTGCGAGGTCATGAAGGAGACGATAGTGAGGAGAGGCGACGACGATGTGCTTGAGATGGCAGTTGTAACACCCTGGGGAAATTCCTAAATAAAAATACACCGATCAAAAATCATTTCTGTTTCATGTTTAAATTTTTGCATCATGCCGACAGTTTCTTTGTTTTATGCCAGTGCCAAACTTTTATTGAAATTTACCAATTTTTCTACTCCTCTGATCTTCTGGTCTTTGTCCCAGGATTTTCACTCTAACCAAAATTAGTTTTACTCCAAAAAGTCCACGTAAGCTCCCTCTACTATGGCCTTCTTGTTGCTGGGCTTTTTTTTGGAAAAAGTCCATGTTACCTCCCCAAGCCCTTTCATTCCTATTAGGTTGGAAAAGATAAAAGTCTAATTTTCCCCCATACTATTTTCGGCGACGACGTCGCCGCACGCCGCGCCGCTACGACGAGGCCGCTACGACATCACCGGCTGTCGCCTTCCGCTCCTGTCTCACCGGCGAGCTTGCCGTCCATTCCATACGCATCCTGCCCCACCTCGCACCGCCGTGAGCCATGCAGCAAGCCAGTTGTGCTTGCGCATGCATGCAGGCAAGCCAGCCACGAGCAAGCACCATGCAACTAGCTAGCTATGCGTATGCCTGCATGCAAGCAGCTAGTCCCTGTCTTCATGGCCAACCCGCGCGGCCGCTGCAACTACCCCGTCCCTGTCTTCATGGCCATTTAAGACGAGCTCGTGCGGTGAAGCCTATATAAGGGCAACCATAGCCAGTATGCAACCCGTCCCTTTCCATCCTCTTTTCTCCTCCTCCTGGCTTTCTTTCTCTTCAGTCACACCCTTCCGCGCACACGCCGCCATCTCTCCGCTTGCTCCGCCGCGGCCGGTTTCGGCTGGGCCTCAGTTGAGCAAGAGGACGGATAGGCCGCCGCGCCGTCATTTGAACCCGAGAACGACTGACTTATCGAACGGCTAATCCCTAACATCTAACCCGCTGACTTCTAACTCACTAACCCGCTGACTTCTAACTC
>BDMV01000001.1:47151818-47267396 GCA_008326285.1 Oryza officinalis | reverse complement strand
GATCATTGGTGTCAATTGGAACTGACTCATTGTCAGACTCAAGCTGAGGAGATCCAGAAACAGCAAGTGAATCTGACTGAGCTTGTGATGATTGTGACATTGGGGATTGGCTACCACTGGGTGTAGACATTTTATTGATCCTGTACAAAAAGACAGAAAATTAGATGGAGAAAGACTGTTCAGAGAAATGGATATCACATAGTATGAGTTAGGCTAGAAAAAAGAGAAACAACTACACATAAATGGCACATCCTATATGGTACAGCATATCCAGAAAAGCAATAAAGATTAATACATCCTATATTGAGTAGCAGTATAGAATACAGTGAGTAACAGACTAGCACTGAGTACATGCATCTAATAGCAGTATAGCTCATCTCAAATATTCAGTACAATAAATATGTAAAGCACACATTTGTTCTTCATATACAGAGTAGCAGTACTAAAAGTAGTACATAGACATACATGGAGTAGCATGAAAGAAATAGTCAGCACACATTTGGAACATAAATCGACTTAGCACAAGCACAACAGGTCAACATCACAAGACATTTCTTTTCTTACCCAAGAGAATGCACGATGGAGCGGGCAATTGGTGTGGGAGAGGTTGGAGACACCGGAGGACGACGGTTCTTGGCCGATGCAGCCACTGCAGGCTTGACGTGGCTCCTGTTCGTGCCAGGCTTCAACTTGGGTCGCTCCACGCGGACGAGCTGCTTCGGCTCAGAGGGGGCGACGATGACAGCAACTTGTGAAGAGGTTGCAGGCAGCGGAAGTGGAAGGGACGGAGCGGTAGCCGGCGGCGGTGAGTCTCCTTTGCCGGCTTCCTTGTCCGCGACCTCCAGCTCCGCGCGGCGGTCAGGGGCAGCGGCGTCCCTTCGGGACGGCGGAGGGGGCGGGGGTCAGTAGGTGCTAGATGCTAGCTGCAAAAACAGGTTAATGGAGAGGAGGAAGAAGTTCACCGGCCATCTTCGTTGCAACCGGAGATTAGCGCCATGTTGCGCGTCAGCGCGTGGCGGAGGGCAGACAAGCGACGAAGGCGTGGAGGTTGGCTGGGAAAGGACGGCGACGGCGAGAGGGAAGGTGTGGCGGAGGGCTGGAAGAGGAGAAGAGGGCGGCAGCCGGCAGCGGCGAGCGGCGACGCCGCGAGAGGGAGGGGAGAGGTCGCGAGTTCGCGATCCAGATGCGCCGCCGCCGCCACTCCTTGTGGTGTTGTGGCTCTGAATCGGGGTGGGGTGGCCAGTGGCCCCGGTGGGGAACTGAGGTAGGTTAGGGTTTTCTTGATTTCCCCTTATATACTGAAGTTATTGGGCCAGGCTAGTTGGGCTGTATATGGGCCAATTCGCTTGTTGGACTGGGTCTATGAAACCCATGGGTTTGCGGGTTTGGGTTCTATGTTCCCAGACCCACGCCCGCAAACCCGCTGGGTTCAGCTTTTGACCCATTAACAAACCCATGGGTTCAGAGTTTGACCCACGCCCGTGCCCTAATAGAGCAAAAACCCATCGGGTTCCGGGTTTCGGGCACCCATTGCCATCTCTGGGTCCACCCCTGCGCTGTGGTGGTTGGCCCACCTGTCAGTCACCTAGTTCCGGGTCGGCCGGTCGGTTTTGGGTGGGTTTGGGTGAAGTCGATTTGGGGAGGCGTGTGGCGTGTGGCGTGGGGCGGGTGACGTGTCGATTCCCCTCTGCCCGTTCAGTCGCCGCGGCGGCGTTGATGCCGGCGGTGGCGGCGCGGCCGAGGCGGCGGCTGCTACAGCGAGGCCGAGTGGAGGCGGCGGCGAGTAGGGCCAGCGCTCGAGCGTGGCGGGGCGGCGGCGGCTGCGGCTGCGGCTTAGGCACTCGGAGTTGAGGCGGAAGCGCCGCGCCGCCTCCCGATCCCCTCCGTGTCGCGGCCTCACTCGTCTACGCCGTCGCGGCCAACTCCGTCCCCTTCTCCGTCGCCACCGCGTTCTTCTCCTTCCCTTCGTGCGCTTCATGCTGTCTTCGGGAGGTGGTGGTGGCGCGCGGCATGGTGTCTTCGCCGCGTCGGCATCGTTCTTCAGCTCGTGGATCGGGCTCGACTGCCAGGTTCGTTGGTTCGATCTCCTGCTGCTTGTGAGCATTTTGTCGAACATCTGCGGGGCGGTCCTTGGCGCGCTGCTTGCTGGGGTTATTGCGGCGTCTAGTTCTTGATTTTTAGTTATCAATTTACGTTGCTTGCTTGTACGCTGATGACTTGCCTCTGGGTCTTGGGGGGCATTTAGTAGAACAGTTTGATGGTACTATACAACTGAGCTTGAAATTTTGTTTCTCCTTTGCATCAATAGCTGCATATGAAACTTGATGGCTGCTAGTTCATTATGTCTCAAGTGAAATGATTCTGTGTTGATTAAGTGATTTCTTGTAGAATTATCACACATGGGACCTGTCCCAACTGTTGCGTCTGGTGCCCGGTGACATTCCAGAGATTGAGGCGTAGTGGCACATGTTCCGTGCTGCCGAGCAGCTCCACACTGCGGTCGTGTCGGCAATCTGTGATCCAGAGACAGGGGAATGCCCTGTCCACTGTGATGTGCAAGCCATGAACCTGCCAGTACTGGAGGACAGAGTTGCTGCCGTGCTCTGATGCATGCTGGCATTGCGGAACCGGCGCTGAAAAGAGCTCAGGGTGATCAGGTGTTGCGAGTGCATTTCAGGGATCTGAGGACAGCACAATGGACAGGATTCCACCTCTCGTCTTGTTCCGTGGGGACTTGAAGCGATGCTGTGAGAGTGTGCAGGTTGCACTTGCCAGCTACCTTGTACCAGGTGAGGCCCCAGGGTTGGATATATGGAGGAGGCTGCAGAGATTGAAAATGCCTGCTGTGATGCAGGTTTCCCAAGGGCTGATGTTTATCCCTGTCCAACGCGATTTGCAAATGGATTTCTGGTATACTTTTCAACTGTGGCAGATGATTCAGCATCAGATGAGATAGGCTGTTAGAGGTTGCATTTTGGAGGGAAGGAAATTCAGCGAGGAGCAACTAGAATGGTTATTGTCAAAGGGATTCAAAATTATAGTTGATCTCCAGGAGGAAGATGTTAAAGATGATTTATATCTTTCAGCAGTTCAGGAAGCTGTCTTACTGGGAAAGATAGAGGTGGTGAATATACCTGTTGAAGATTGGGACTGCACACTCTGCCGAACAGGTTCAGTGATTCGCAGAAATTGTGTCTGCTAGTGCAAAGAAGCCCATTTATCTTCATAGCCAGGAAGGGAATAGTAGGACATCTGTGATGGTCTCGAGATGGAAGCAGCATGTCACTTGTGCTGAGAGACTGACTGCACAAAATAGCTCATTAAATGGGAATGGTAAGCCTGTGAAGAATAATCAAACAGAGCAGCTCACAAACAGCCCAGGTTTCTCCTCAGAAGGTAGCATAAACAGTACACTTATGTAATCTGATGGAACAGTGAAGGAGAGGGAAACATGTGACATAGACATTGAAGCAGCACGGCATAATTTGGATGTGGCATAGAAGTGTATCCAAAAGTACTGAGCAAGCAAGACAGAAGTACTGAGCAAGGTGAACTGCATGGCACCAGGACAGAACTTCAGTCAAACTTTAGACTAGAGAGTAATCCCCTTAAGGCATAATTTCCTTCTTGCGATGTGCTCTCCAAAAAAAGGGATGACTGACATTTTTAGAAGCAAAGGAGTATATCCAAAATCTGTTCTGAACCCTCAGAGACGGTCGAGTAGTTTACTGGTCTTAAGGACAAAACAGAGTCTCAGCGCTGAACAAAATGGAGCCATTGACTATGAAGCAGCCGAGATTTTACGGTCTTGAAAAGTTCTAATGGGGAATCCTTTGATAGTGATTATGTTCTCTCAGTTGCTTCTGGTATTACTAATGGAAAACCATCCAACAATGGAGCCTCCACATCTGTTGAGGAAAGGGAAATTGAAGCCTCAGTGGTAACAGTTGATCTTCGGACATCTGATGCCAGCAATTCTAAAGGCAATTCAGCTTGAATCGCAAAAATCTGCTGAAAGGAACGGTGCCCCTTATCTGGAGAGAAAAAACAGATCATGTTGATGGCAATATGTGTGCATCTGCAACTGGTGTTGTTAGACTTCAGTCGATAAGAAAAGCAGAGAGATGTTTCTAGTACGCACGGATGGATTTCCTGTACTAGAGAAAAAGTAACTGAACCATCTTTGGCACCCAGATTCATATGTGGAGATCAACTCCAAAGACTGTCTTACTGTTGAAGAATTTAGGTGATGAGCTCATGGAAGAAGCTAAAGAGGTCTGTGCAAAATATTCAATCTTTTAGTACATACATTTATATCTTTTATACTTCTAATCACATATGCAAAATATGTTATACTTCTTTCTTGTATCTGGTATCGAAATATAGTGTAGTCATCTCAAAGGAACATGACACATATGCATCCATATCATTGACACATATGATGCATATCCTGCTAGAGAATTCTTTCCATGAAAGTTGTATGATTCATGGTTAGAATGCACTTTTTTGTCCTGATCTGTTCTGAGCACCTCATTAATTTATAGTAAGATGTTGGACTACATGTAATTAGTTGAAAGTTCTTTAGGATCGTATGAGGAGTACAATACTTGTAGAATAATTTCTTCCATAGTTTGGAAATGTTCTCTGGCTTTAGTTTACAGAAATATTTTGATTGATCAACAATTCCTGTTCAAGAGCTTGCTTCAAAATTAAAATGATCTGTATGAATTCATGGGAATATGGGATACACCATTGAACTTGTCTTCTGGTTATTTAATTGATTGGATACAATAGCCCATTTTCATGTCAGGTTGATTAACTGGTATTTTATGGTAGGGATTTTTTTGTGTGTGACACAGTTTTGTATTTTTGTGTATAAATTAAGTCTTAAAGATTTCACAACATCTATAGCTCATGCATTTTATGCTTTTTGGCAACATATCTTTGTGTGTCAAAGGTGGTGTTGATTTAGTTCTTCTTAAAGCTGTCTATTAGCCACTTAGGCTAATATATTGCATGTACTTCTACATAATTCCCATCTCTGCTTGGCAACAGACCTTTTGATCTGCTGAGTTTCAATCACTTTCTTTTCAGGTTGCTTTGCTTTTGTGTCTTTCGAATGTTATCGTTGAGCCTGATGTTCATGATATATTTGCTAGGATTCCTGGTTATGGTTTTGTGCACACCTTCTATACTCAAGATGCAAGGTTTTGTGCTAGGTCCTCAGTTCGAAGGTTTTAGACAAGACTTGAGAGCTGTCATCCATGGGAACATTACGCTTGGAGTTTATATAACCCTTAAAATGCATATATGAGGTGAGATCTTTTGCAATGGAAAAGCAATGCCAGGAAAAGTATTTGATGTGCTAAATGAAGTAGTTGTCGATCAGGGTTCTAATCCATACCTGCCCAAAATTGAATGCTACAAGCATAACCATCTAATCACAAAGGTAAGATTCAGAGGGTATTACAAAAGTACATCTTTGTAGCATAAATCTACCTTTTCTGTTTGGATATTTAGTGGATGGAATCATGAAGGTAGGCCCTTATCTCAATTCTTTTAAGCTTGACTCATCTCAATTCTTTTAACCTTGACAAAGTTTAGGCGACAGCTGCACTGAAATAGAGAAGACATAACTATGTTTTTTCTACTGTTCATATGAGAAAAAACATATTGCATTATGTTCATGTTTCATATTTCATATTTCTCTAAGCTGAATTGTCCTTCACCATTTCACAACCCGTGTCACTTGATTTCATGAAGCTAGTGTTTGTTGCAATTAATGATTAAATACTAATGTAGACACACTTCTTGGAGCTTATTTTTGTTATTGTATTCTAGTATTTGTTTATAAATTCACTATTTTTTAATATTATTTTAGATATGTACTCAAAACTTCTGTTTTTTTTAATATGATGGAGAATATTTCTGGGTTGCAGGTGGAGGTCATAGTAGCTACACCGACTGGCAGTACAGCATACTCTGGTGCAGCTGGAGGCTCAATGGTAGATTAATTCTTACAAGTTGTAGAAATCCTCAGAAGCACTATATTACCCCATGTAAGTGATAAACCCATGAAAAAAAAGCATTCTCCCATGTTATTAAATAAGATCTGTTTCCTCTATTGCTTTCCGCTCCATGTTATATATAGATATTTCTCATTGATGATGCACATGCTTAATATTTTCAGGGAAAATTTTTACATGAAAATACGACAATATGTTATATAAATATAACTTCTCTCTAATAATGCATCCTGTACATGTTCAAAGAGGAACATCTGAAAAGGCTAGTTATGCCGCTTTCCACTCTATTCCAGTGAAATAGTTCATGGAACCGTCTTGCTAAACTTCAAAGAAACATGCCCAGCATTTACTTTAAGAATAATAGTAACAGCCAATCTCCAAGATCAATGAGCTAAATATCATTTTCTTTCTTCTTAACTTTTTCATCAGAAATATTTAATATTGAATATTGTTGCTGCATTGAAGATACTTCTCATTTTTGGCGCTCTTGTATAATCCAGTTCAGTATCTGAAAGCTAAGGATAAATGATGGGTAGATTTGTTGCTTTTATGGTGGTCATGTATTCTTGTTTGTTTCATTCAAATGCATTGTATTCGATATGCAATCACATAATATGTGTTTGTTAGCCTTTTCATATCTGCCATGGAAATGTTTCTTTTCCAAGCACGCTACCCAGTGCCAATTGAACAGGACAGTTATTCACTATGATCATTGTTGCTTTTGTTATCTAGGTTCATCCAAATATCCCATGTTTGCTGTTTACTCCAATCTGCCCGCACTCATTGTCATTTAGACCTGTCATCCTTCCTGATTCTGCACGACTTGAATTGAAGGTATGGAGCAATCAACATTCAACACACACAACCTTTATTACCACCCTTAATTAAGAATGTTTACTACAACTATGTATCTAAGACTTTAGTAGCAGCTTTAGCTCATCTGTTTTTAACCCACAATACCACAACTTGGTTAGCTAACTGGTAAAATTTGCACTCTCTTTTGGAACTGCCATTACATTTGCAACTTCCACAGATACCAGATGATGCAAGAAGTAACACCTGGGTATCATTTAATGGCAAAAGGAGGAAGCAATTATCAAGAGGAGATTCTGTTCAAATATCCATGAGTCAGCACCCACTCCCAACTGTTAATAAATCCGACAAAACTGGTGACTGGTTCCGCAGCTTGATCAGGTGCCTGAACTGAAAAGAGCGACTGGACCAGAAGGCATTATAAGCTAGTTTTCCCTTGTAACAGGTGCACTACACATAGATACACCTTTTAACAGGTGCAATGCCAACAGTGGCTAATCAAAGTATAGTTCCAAGCCATCTCGTGTCCAACCCAACCAACTACGCGTTCTCTTGATTTAATTGTTGATACATTGCTCTTATGTCTACTAGAGGATTTATCAAAAGCTATTAATTTGGTGCACACGCGGAGAAATCTGGTTGAGAATAATCGTGTTTTGCTAAACCCTGCACATCCTGCTCAACAGGAATATGAAAGGTATGCTGAAATTTTACTCAGCCTTTGTCTTTCTTCACAATAGATATTTACTGAATCCGGCTAGAACTGTACTGACATAAAGCATATGTCTTGTGTATCAATGATTGTCGGTATACAGTTTGTAGGACTGGTGTCAATGTTTGTTTCTATGCCCTTCCATCCTCTTTTGACTTGTTCCTGCAATTTTGTTCCTTAGAACCACAGTATTTCATTTTGGATATTTTTTATCAGTACATATGTTCTCTTGGAAGGGGGGTTTTGTTATTGATAAGAATTCTAGCATATGTTTCAAATACATTTTGTTCACTGTGTGCTGTTGGGATTCATGAACTGAAGGCATACTCTTAATTTTGAATTGATAACAAGTTCACAAGATGTTATTTAGAATGCTGATACACAGGGTAATATAATTATTTGCAGCTGATGTCTATCTAAAACAGGAATTGCAATTTGGAATGCCCTTATTTATCACAAGTAGTCCTGCTTTTTTTTTGTTGGTCTTGAATATTTTCTTATATTTGGTGGAATGAATCTATGTTCCAGCTTACTACGAGTACGTTTTAAGAATGACCACTGATGCTTCCTTTATATAGGGTGGCCAGATACTGTCTTAAATTGGCTGGTGAACAAGAAAAGATGGTATCAGAACAGTGGTTGCCAGAACTGAGAAATGCAGTTCAAAGAGGCTCAAAGGTGTTTTGAGGATTGCTGACGTGTTAGGTGTTTGGTAAGTACATAACTACCTTGTATTTACAGGTTTCTTGCTTCATTACAAACCCTTTAAGAACACAATCCGAGGGCCAGACTTCAATGAGATTATGGCAATGCGGTCATGTTGCGATTGAATGAGAACAATGATTATGGCTAGAAAGGATTCTCAGTACAGTCATGGAGGGATGTTCTCAACCACGCATTGTTCTTGAGGGAACTCATTTCGGTTCTTATTCTATTATCCAAATTTTCCCTTGTGTTAGAACAGGGTTAACAAAACTGAGCTCGGTTTTCGTGACACCGCTGGTGGTTAGTTTGTTGAAACCGATATATTTCAGCTGGTTTTTGTACGGAGTTGACTGATGTCGTCGGTTTTTACTGTGTTTCCACTCGGTTCTCGGCAAACAGATGGGGAGCGGTTCACTTACAAAACGGGAAGATAAACCTTGGTTAGAACCTCTTACTGCAATGAACCACCCATATGCTCAAATGATCATGTCAGTCGGCTCAAATATGTATGAAGGGGTACCATAGCGTTTGCCTGATTAGTCCATTCCTCACAGTTTATATTTTCCTTTATGCTCCTCTCCATCAGCTTATTTTTACTTTAATGTTGCCCTTACTTGCAGGTTGATGAATGGCATGAACAACTAGCAGCAATAGTCGTTGGCTGGGTGACAATAGACGGGCAAATCGTCGGTGCCTGGATCAACCTCGTATAGCAACTTCACATGGACATATCCAGGCGAACGCTTTGCCATGTCCACGGCAGGCGATGACTAGGGCAGCTAGTCGCTAGCCCTGTTATCTCTGCGGTTTTTCTTTTTAGAGGCTTGACGATCGTTGGGTTTGACGCTAGCATATCTGCTTGATAGCTTTGTACCATGGCCTGTCATGTAACTGTAATTCTTGATTTGTTTATTTCTCCCGCCGTTTAACTTATAAATCGTTTTGATTTTTTTAATCAAACATATTTAAATTTGATCAAGTTTATAGCAAAATTCAGCAATATCTACAATGTCAAAGTAGTTTAATTAAATATAATATTGAATATAGTTTAATAATATATTTGTTTTGGGTTGAAGATGTTGCTATATTTTTTCTATAAACAGAAGTTTGACTAAGAAAATTCAAAACAACTTGTAATATGAAGAAACGGAAGTAATATATATATATATATATATATATATATATATATATATAATATATATATATATATATATATATATATATATATATATATATATATATATATATATATATATATATATATATATATATATAAAATTGTTCTGAACTTCTGGTGCTGATTTGTAATTGTGGTTTGCACCGGTTACTGATTTTACAGTCGCCCATCGGTCCACATAACACTTGATGAAAATAACTCTTACCAGAAGATTTCATATAACCCTTAATAGTATAATACTATAATGCTTCTCCAAATAATCTTCATGGATACAGTAGTATCGCGTGCTCGATTAGTCCACTCCCTCGAGCATCAGGCAGGCCATGCAAAATCCCCCACTCAACATTGTGACGCTGAAGATGAGGAAAGGAATTTCAAAGAGTTGAATTTTTCCCAATTCGTCGGTGGTCAAAGTTCTTCTCGTTAAATCGATCATAAACAGTCAAGCCAAGAGCAAAAGTCCCTGCAAATCGACCCATCTTTCATGCTTAGGTTTCGTTTAGAAGAATGAAATGAGGAACCAACGAGAATTCAGAAAAAAATAGAACGGTTGTGTACTGTGCTAGCTGGAGTAAATTTTTTTTCTACTGAAGCAAATTCTTTGAATAACTTTTTATTTGGTCTGTCAATATATAGATGTATAAATTCTTTTACGAGTGCACGCTGCTACACCTAACATGCTACTGAAGCAAAATAAATAAATTATTAGAGTCTATGTATCGCATATGATTCACAATAGCCGAATCTTATTACATAGTTGAAGGTCTCAGCTACCATATCATAATAGTAAATTGTAAAATCTCTTTATTTGGTTAAAAACTATCTAAAAGGTTATTAAAAAGTTTAGAAAAAATTGACCACTCATACGGCATATCTATACGACTCCACAAAATCTTAGATTCAAACTCAACTCATAGATCGAGATATAAAAAAGACAAATTCAGTGCATAAATAGTAGCATATTGTTCACATTTAAATTTGTCTTTTTTTTCTCGACGTGTTGATCAAATTTGAACTTAATTTTTGGTAGACCGATAGATATCACTATATTCTACTTGTAAAAAAAATCAGAATTTTTTACAACTATTTGTATCGAATTTGAAAAAAAAGATAGACGAGAGGACATCCCCTTGAGGGTTAGAATCCACTCCCCTATAGTTAAACTTTGTTAATCAAATCAGTTATACTATCATATCAAACTGAGTATAGTCTAAAATTATTTGGTCCAATATATATTGCCGATATTTAGAAATAATAAACAAATGGGCCTGTGCACTTATCCTGAGAATGCACCTGAACATCTTGTCTTGTGCTTCCGTACGAGCGTCAGTCATCATCGAATTATACTGGAGCGAATCGACGAGCTGCTCTCCTACTTCGGCATCCGGCGGCGACGGCGGCTCCTCATCCGAGTTCGTCTTCGTCATGCCGTAGATGATGAAGAACAACTCAGTCATGGGCATTGCCATAACAAGCACGCTGAATGCACTGAACCATATACTTCCGTGGGTGTATTTCAAGGCAAATATTAATTAGCATGCAGCCCAACAAAAATACCCATGGCAACCCCTGCACGCAGTAAAAGTTTTATATTATTATTATTAGGTCGTAAAAAAAGGCAAATTAATGTGACGTACGATTGGTTTAACTCTCCGTTGCTTTCAACAATATTGTTCCATACTAACTCTGTTCTCAAAAGTATATCGTGCTAAAAAAATAAGTGCGGTGAAATATCAATACGTTAAATCATTAATAGATAAATATATAATTAAAAAATAATGATGAGACATATGTATTGAAGACGGTTGATGTCCACAACGACAAAAGTAAAAAAAATTAACTAAGGTAGTACTACCTCCGTTCTCAAAAGATATCATTCTAGAATACGTGCAGTCAAACCTTAATATTATAAATAATTACTAGATTGAAAATATTATGATTTAATATGTTAAAATTATGTATAGATTTATCATAAAAATAGCTTCATATGGTTATATTTTTAATAAGTTTTTAAATATTTTTTTAACTATAGAGATAGAAAAAAGTAATGGTAAAGACATATACATTGGACACTACTAATGCCCAAAACAACCAAGTTAAAAAACAAAAATAATATATGCTAAACTAATTAAGGTTTAAATGATGTTAGGGTGATATGAAACATTTAGAACACAATATCTTTGATTATATATATGTTGCAAGTCATAATATGTATGATTTTCCTATAACTTTGATCATCAAACATGAATTCTATATAAGTTACTCGTAAATTATGGTAGTATTTTTTTAAAGACAAATCTATGCTTGTAAAAAATAATTTAAGTATAAGCATTTGAAAAACTATTACTCTCTCTATTTTTAACGTTTGATACTGTTGACTTTTGTACTTTTGATCATTCGTTGTATTAAAAAAATTATATGATTATCATTTATTTTATTACTTAAGGTATTTTAAGTATAAAATATATTTTTTATATTTGTATAAATTTATGAATAAAGCGAATGGTCAAATGTATACTCACAAGTTAACGGTGTCAAACATCAAAAAAGAAAAAGAATGAAGAGAGCAGTATCCAAGTTTTAAAAGTTTGAGGGCTCCATCGATTGGCCTAATAAGCCAAAGCTAAAGCCAAAATTTAAATTTTTAAATTTAATTTTGAAGTTAATTTTAAGATGTTTTCAACGTATTTTTTTATATTGACTTTTAAGTCGCTAAAAGCACATATACAAAAGTTTTACTTATAAATTTATTTTTATTCTTTAATAAGTCATTTTGATTTATTAGAAAATATGGACAATCAATGAGGCTCTGACGTAGACATCACATATTTATAGCAAAACACAAGTTAACGGCATCAAGCGTTAAAAAAGAAAAAAGAACAAAGAGAGCAATATCCAAGTTTTAAAAGTTTGACTATCGTGGGCATCACATAAGTAGTGAAAAACCTAAAATTTTTTATCATCACAGTGTGCCACATCATCAAGTAAATACAGACCATCTGATGAAAAAAGATTCATTCGAACCGTTGGATCTGAAATGAGTCAGAGTAAATTAAGGGAGAGGCTAGTGGGCGAACGTTCACCCATTGCCCATCTCGCGAATCAATTGGGACGAGGAGGATCAAAACACGCCACGGAGGAGGAGGGGGGAGCGATATCCGTTCTCCTTTTCAGTTTTTCTCTTTTTACGTGATCCTTCTGGTACGTATCTTTTCTATTTTTCCACTTCCGTTTTTTCTTTTTTAGATTTCATTGTTTTCATTAGTCCTTTTTTATTGTTTCTTTAAACGAAAACTTTTTACATATACATATAGATTATAGATTTTATGTATGTAAAGTTTTTATACATAGACTTTATATATGTAAAGTTTCTATAGGTAGACTTTATATATATAAACTTTCTATATATAGATTTTATGTATATAAATTTTATATAGAATTTATATCTGCAATTAGAAAGTTTATTGTATCAATTTTAATAGACATAAAAAAGGTTGATCATCACCGGATATTTTTGAGAAAAAATAGACTCTAATCCAAACAAACATTGTAACAAGAAAACATAAAGCATGCGTGAACTTGGTATTTTAACGGAAGAAACAAACTATTGGCTCATTAGTCATTACTAATCATGATTAAACATGTAATTAGGCATGTAATTAGCCATGAGGAAGAGAAGATGAAACGGCAATCGGAACATTCGTGAGATTCATAGCTCGCGAACATTCGTATACTAGACCACCTCGTAAATTAAGGAGGCTCAGTAAAATACTACTGTCGCTCCCATCTCCTAGTATTTATGGCAAAAGTAGTTGTGTATGCCTATACCTTAGCCTGCCGTAATAAAGACAGGGTCCATGGACCATATACTGTACGTACCCACAAAACGTATTGCCGTGGCGTGAACCGCACCGCCTCCCCGTCGGTCGTCGTCGTCGCTGCTGCCGCCGTGGTATGGTCGTCGGACTTGCACACCACCGCCGCCGGGAGCAACTGCGCCGCCACATCCAGCCGCCACTCGTCCACCTCCGTGGGCGCGACGTTGCCGTCGCCGCCGGCACAGGCACGACGACCGAACGCGGCGAACAACATCGTATATATATGGATCGATCACAAGTTGAAGAGGAGACCGATCGAGCGAGGCAGCGAGCGGACGATAGAGACGGAAGGCCGGCCGGCCGGCCAAACTCTGTCGTATACGTTGGTCGATCGAGTTTATACCGAGGCGTGTACCGTGACGGTTTGGTTTGAAGACGCGTATCGATACGAAATCTTATATCTGATTGATTGACTCTTTTTTACAAGTCGGCCTGGACTCTTCACATTTTTTTTATTTTTTTATTTTTAATTTTAAAAATAAACCTTTCCAAGACATTTTATTTTTAAGATCTGAATTTTTTTTACCACGTCTGACAATAATCTCACATTAGTTTGAATGGCATGGTAACGTTATTTGGACATATCAGCCTGGTTGGCATGATAGCGTTATCCTGCCACGTCCAGGGTTTCCCAAACCGCCGGAGGCGTGGCGGTAAGCACGGTTATCGCGCGGTAACCGCGGTAACCGTATAAAATTTATCAAAATTTTAAATTATTTTTTAAATTTATTTGAATTTAAAGCGGTTACCGCGGTTTTTTTTTACCGTACCCCGCGATAAGCGCGGTAACCGCGATAACCGGGCGGTTACCAGCGGTTTTGGAAACCCTGGCCACGTCACCCTGATTGGCATGACAGTACAAAACTATCACGCCTACTGCGATGGCATGATAGTGTTATTTTGACACGTCAGTCTGTCTAGCTAAAAGATTCATATTTTGAAAATAAGTTTCAAAAGGATTTATTTTAAAATAAAATATTAAAAAATTTCAACAAATAATAAAATCTTCACTTGGTCTAAAATTTACCCCAAGCTTCAAAACCGATTATATATTTAACAATTTAATTCAATACCCTACATGATGTTAACGTGATGGTCCAATCAGGATAAAAAAATAAAATATTTCATGTGTCCCGCGTATCACTCTCTCCTCTGACCTTCTGCATGGAAGCTAGGCTGGCCAAGGTGTGTCGCCACCCGATGGATGGAGTTGGCAAAGGCGGAGCTCGCAGAGGAGCGAGTCAATGGGTGATGTGACAGAGCAAGCTCACGGACACCGGTCACATCAACCCCAAGAACCACATCATGCCTCCCCTCCTACCGAAAACCCTAAACTGCCCGTGTTTAGATTCAAAAAGTTTTTGAAAAAAAACGTCACATCAGATCACATCAGATATACGGACACACATTTGAAGTATTAAACATAGTCTAATAACAAAACAAATTACAGATTCCGCCTGTAAATTGCGAGACGAATCTTTTGAGCCTAATTAATCCGTCATTAGCAAATGTTTACTGTAGCACCATATTGTCAAATCATGATGCAATTAGGCTCAAAAGATTCGTCTCGCAATTTACAAATAAACTGTATAATTGGTTTTTTTTTCGTCCACATTTAATGCTTCATGCATGTGTCTAAACATTCGATGTGATTGGTTTGAAGTTTGAAGTTTGAAGTTTGAAGTTTGAACGGAACTAAACAGGGCCAGTACTATAACCTCTCCACCACCATTGTGTTGTCGCGTCGCTTGGGAAGACGACCTAATCATTATTGGAGAAGAGGACCTCACTGTGTCGATACTGCCACTGCCGGAAATGTCGCCATCACTGGTGTGTTCATCCCCTCCTCCCTCCCTAAATCCAGGGTGCTAGGTTGAAGGTTCACTTGAGACCTAGCAATAACCTATTCCAAACGTTTGTGGCAATATGCAAACTCATAAGTCATGCTTAAAATTCTTTTGATGCTAAAATAAGTTATAATAAAATAAATAGTAATTACATGATATTTTAATAAGATGAATGATTAATCATATAACCAGAAGTTAACGTCGTCAAGAGAGCATCAGATCACTACGGTAGTACTTTGGTTCTATCATGATCTATATGTTAAAATTTTTTTGATTAATATGATAATTTCTACTTGAAGTCTTTTCAATATTATATTTTATTTATTTAAACCTGAATGTGTTTAATTTATAAATTGTGTTAAATTGTACGTGGACTCACAGATTAATTAATGGCTTATATCTTTTCTTTTTTCTGATTAAATGAAAATTTCAAAGCCATGAGAGCGGATATATTTGATGGCTGTGGCTCCTTCCCTATTTTATATATATATATATATATATATATATATATATATATATATATATATATATATATATATANTATATATTGATTTTCCAATTCAGTTGGGCCGTGAAGAGGACGGCTTGTTCCTGGTTCCATTCGAAGCGTCGGCCCAAAACGCTCGGCCGCAACTAACGGGCGCATCGATTTTGGTTCCATATAACTCATCGCCACCATCTTCGCCGGTTCGCTCTATATAAACGTGCAACTGCAACCTACGCCGGCCTCTGATTGCGAAGATCTGATGGCGGCCTCCAACACCACCAAGAAGGGCGCCGGCGCCGGCGGAGGCCCGGCGATCGGCATCGACCTCGGGACGACCTACTCGTGCGTGGCCGTGAGGCGGCACAACCGCAGCGAGGTCATCACCAACGACCAGGGCAACCGCATCACGCCCTCCTGCGTCGCCTTCACCGCCGCCGACAGGTTCGTCGGCGACGCCGCCGAGAATCAGGCCGCCCTCAACCCATCCAACACCATCTTCGGTCAGAAAACTCACTCGTTTATAGTACTATGCTAGCTTCTTGTTATTTTCTTCGATCTTCCAAGGACTAGCAGGAACTAGTACTGCTATGTGGAGGCCTCTGAATTTCTCTCGCTGCCTGTTCATACTTCTGCCTCTCTTTTTTTTGGCCTTGTATTGATGGAATACTCCGGCCAAGAAAACCCTTCCCTTTATATTAAGGGTGTATTTCGTTGGGTGGATGAAGTTGGACGTGAGATGTCCGTCCAGATTTTTGACATGTTCGATTAATTTGTGGACGAGCAAGGGATATGACGGCCACGAAAAAAATATTACCTCAATGTACTGGATGAGACTTAGTGGATCTAACTGATTTGGTTACCAAATTATTCTTGCTTACATTGTACACACATCTACTCAACTTCACATCTATCTAGGGGATTTGCCTACACAAAGTAGTAGCTCCTATTTTCATATATGCACATTACATTTTGTACTATACTATAAATATTATAAATTACTGGAACTAGGCTATTTATATTTCACCCAATTGCTTACATGAGTTAAATTATTGCAGAAGCGAAGCGACTGATGGGCCGCCGGTTCAGTGATAAATCTGTACAAGAAGACATCAAGCTTTGGCCTTTCAAAGTCGTCGCTGGCCCTGACGACCGGCCGACGATCGTGGTGCAGCATGAGGGCAAGGAGAAGCAGTTTGTGCCCGAGGAGATCTCCGCCATGGTGCTCTCCAAGTTGAGGGACGCGGCCGTGGCCTACCTCGGCGAGCCGGTCACGGACGCCGTCATCACCGTCCCCGTCTACTTCAACAACGCCCAGCGCGAGGCCACCCTGGACGCCGCCGCCATCGCCGGCCTCAACGTCATGCGCATCATCAACGAGCCCTCCGCCGCCGCCATCGCCTACGGCCTCGACAAGATGCCGCCGCCGGCCAGCGGCGATGCGGCAGGGAGGATGGTGCTCATCTTCGATCTCGGTGGCGGCACGCTGGACGTCTCCCTCCTTAACATTGGTCGTCCGGGCAACAACAGCAACGAAGGCAGCTTCGAGTTCGAGGTGAAGGCCGTCGCCGGCGACACTCACCTTGGCGGCGCCGACTTCGACAACGAGATGGTGAAGCACTGCATCAACGAGTTCATCCGGAAGCACGACGCGGCGGACGAAGGCATCAGGAGCAACCAGAAGGCGATCCGGAGGCTGAGGACGGCGTGCGAGAGAGCCAAGAGGTTGCTGTCCTTCACGGCGCAGACCAGCATCGAGGTCGACTCGCTCCACGACGGCGTCGACTTCTGCGCCAAGATGAGCCGGTCCAGGTTCGAGGAGCTCAACAAGGAGCTCTTCAGCAAGTGCGTCAAGGCCGTGGAGAAGTGCCTCGAGGACGCCAAGATGGACAAGAGCAGCGTGCACGACGTCGTGCTCGTGGGCGGCTCCACCCGCATCCCCAAGTTGCAGAGCATGCTCCATGACTTCTTCCAGGAGAAGAAGCTTCGCCACAGCGTCAACCCTGACGAGGCCGTCGCGTACGGTGCCGCCATCCAGGCCTCCGTCCTCAACGGCGACGCTGACGACGCCGACACCGACGACAAGAAGCGGGTGATGATCCTGCGCGACATCACGCCCCTCTCGCTAGGGATCGAGGTCAATCTCGATCACACGATGAGCGTCGTGATCCCGAGGAACACCTTCATCCCGACCAAGAACGTGCGGCGCTACTCCACCCTCCACGACAATCAGACCAGCGTGATCATCAAGGTGTTCGAAGGCGAGAGCGCGAGCACGCACGACAACAACATGCTCGGCACGTTCGTGCTGACCGGCATCCTCCCGGCGCCCAGGGGAGTGCCCCAGATCGACGTCACGTTCGACTTCGACACCAATGGCGTCCTGCACGTGTCCGCGGAGGACATGGGCACGGGGAGCAAGAACAACATCACCATCACCAACCACAGCGGCCGGCTGAAGAAGGAGGAGGTCGAGCGCATGTCGCGGGAGGCCAGGAGCTACAACAGGAGGCGCAAGCGCACCAGGTCATCGCTCCAGTAAGTAAATCGTACCATATTTTCTTGGTTTTAGTTTTGAGGAATTTTACCATACTTTAAAAAAAATCTTAATGTATTTAAATTTTATGCTAAAAAATATGATACCTTCGGTTATCTTTTTAACGATGATAAATTATCCCTTAGCTTAATCCAACGCATGGATGATGGCATGTATGTGTATTTCGCAGGATGACTTCTCGGAACCTGGTGATCTTGGAGTGAGTGATCTTCTGCACCTGCTTAATTGTTAGCTGGATTTCTTACATCTGTCGATCAAACTATTTTATATTTCAATGTTGGGGAACAGTTCATTACTAAATTTATTTGCTAAACTTTATCTTGGTCTATACATGATTACCTAATTGTGCTTATGCGGAAGATGATGATATTCTGAGATGTGTTTGGAGCCATAAGAGCCGCTTGATACGTTACCTTAATGGTAGTAGAAAAATTTGAAAAAACTCTGGATAGATTGATTGTGATGTTAGAAGTATATATACCAATATATACTATTAAAAGTAAGGTCTTCGCAAGTATATGCTTCTACTCATAAAAAAACTCTCACAGCTATATATAAGATCTTTTTTTATATGTGACCAGTTAAATATAAATGGATAAAAGAGTTAAGGTTGATCAAAAGTACTACAAAGATAAAAATATACCCGATACAAAGTAAAAACATTGGTGAAAGGATGATCTAAAACAAAACATTGATAAAAAAATGATCCAAAATAAAATTTACTCTTTTAAATATGTTCTATCCTTCCTGAAAATATGTCACTGGTAGAGTTCGTGTTTTGAGCACCGGAGGAAATACTTGTGTTGGTCAAACCACACGAATCCCGTTTCTCCTATTTTATCGCGCTAGGAAATCGGTGACGACTCTGTTTCATTGAGAGTTAGCAATATGCGATCCGACCATGCAATACAAGTTCATTGTGCGTAGTCAATAGCCGCAAAGGGCGTAAACTGATCACAAACCGACCATTTTAGCACAATCTTATGAGTCATGATGCATATATGCATAGTACATAAGCTATATCCCTTGGACACATGCCCATAAATCTTACTACATGCAGGCTTTAAATCTTTGTAATGAGTTTAGTGAGTTTAACGAGATAACTTGAGTTTTTTATCGAGTTCAAGTGGAGTTTCATTTTTAACTCGTTATTATGTTAACGAGTCGAACCGAGGAAACTCGTAACTTAAATGAGTTTTTACGAGTCGGAGTCGAATCGGGCAGTACGGCGAGGTCGGACGCAGGTGGTCGAGGCAAGCTGGATTGATCGATCGATTTATCATTTCTCAATTCACTTAGGCCGTGAAGAAGACCTGAGGGCCCGTTCAATTCCTTGTTCCATTTCAAGCGTCAGCCCAAACTCTCGGTCCCAAAGCGTCATCGCCATCGTTCGTGGGGCTTAGATAAAGAAGACGTACGATCGACGTGGTGGTGCAAGTGTTCCCCAAAATAGTCGCCTCAGATTGCGGAGAGATGGCGGCGGCCTCCGGCAACGGCAAGCAGGGCGGCGGCGGCCCGGCGGTGGGCATCGACCTCGGGACGACCTACTCGTGCGTGGCGGTGTGGCGGCACGACCGCGGCGAGGTCATCGCCAACGACCAGGGCAACCGCCTCACGCCCTCCTTCGTCGCCTTCGCCGACGACGACGAGAGGTTCGTCGGCGACGCCGCCGTCAACCAGGCCGCCCTCAACCCCTCCAACACCATCTTCGGTCAGAACTTCACACGAGCTAGCTAGCTGTTTCCGAGCTATAGTTTAATCCTCTCTCGCTTTATATATATACCTTGGTGTCTTCTACCTTGGTCACAAGAGTGTCAATACATTTAAAGTAGCAATGAATAGAGTGTCGATACAAACAAAGTGGCAACGAATACTGTGTGTTTCAAATCAAAATTTGGTCATTTATCCTGATTTTCCGAGGTATTCATGTTAGACTTTTTTTTTCTCTTGAAAGTGTACTATATATATTCTTAGCATTGTGTGCACTACTAGATGTGTAGTGGATTTGTCTACTACACCATATAAAAAAAAACGATCATACAATTCCAAGAACTAGCAGGAACTGGTATAGCAAGTAATTTGTACGGTCGCATGGTATACAAGCCTCTTAAATTTCTCTTTCTGCCTTTTCATATTTCTGCCATTTTTTAACCTTTGTTTTTACTCGTCTACTTTTTCATTGTACGAGACTCTTTAGTTCCCAATACGACTGTTTAGTTTCCCTACGCACTTCTAGTAAATACTTCTGCCATGCAAACCTTTCTTGAAAAGAGAAGAAAAGTTGTGATACTAAGACAAGTATAATAACAGGCTGTAAGGCGGCTAAATGCTGAGGTGGAGGAGAGAGAAGAGAAGCGGACTGTAAACTTACAGTCGGCTTAACTTTGTAAGAGAGACGTGTGGGCCATGTATTAATGGTAAATGGTTAACCATTGTATGAGTGGGCTAAGAGAATACTGTAAAGAATCAGCCTCTCTCTAAGGAGAGACTTAGGCTTTGTTCAGCAGCCTTACTTCCTAGCTTCTCTCTCGTTTTTCACGCGCATGCATTTCAAACTGTTAAACGGTGCGTTATTTTTAAAAAAATTTCTATACGAAAGTTGCTTAAAAAAATCATATTGATCTATTTAAAAAAAATTAGCAAATACTTAATTAATTATGTGTTAATGAGTCGCTCCGTTTTTCGTGCGAAGAAAATAATCTCCCAACACAGGCTTCCAAACTCAGCCTTAGTACTTCCTCCAGTCTCAAATTATAATGCCTATATTTTTTTATATGGTTTTAATGACATATTTTGACAATTAATTTATTTCGTGTTATGTTTTTAATGAATACTATAAAATTAACATGACAGAAAAATACTTTAAAATATGAATATAGTGATATAATATAATAATACTTAGCATAGATATGGTTAGTATGAGCATTAGTCAAAAATTACCAAGTTTAATTTTTCTAAAAAAAAGAACTTCCTATATAATTTAGGACAGAGAGAATATCAATTATTGAGAGAGAAGAAAAACCCAGGCCAGTGGCTTGCTCCTACCAGCTGAGCTATCCATCGTTCTCCTTCCGTTCAAAGCATTACAAAAGTCATTTAATTCTTGCAAGCACCATGGCCAAGCTTGACAATCAATTAGAGCAAATAGAGCATGTAGCCTTCAGATTTCAGGGGAAAAAAAACCGGTGGATTATATTCGTAGCTGCAAGATCAATATTTTTACAGAAATGGTAGGAGTCTCAAATAAAAAAATTATTGCAACTAGCTAGGATATTTATGTTTCACCCAATTGCTTACATGACTTAAATTAATTATTATTATTATTGCAGAAGTGAAGCGACTGATTGGCCGTCGATTTAGCGATGAATCCGTACAAGAAGATATCAAGCTTTGGCCTTTCAAAGTCGTGGCAGGTCGCGAGGACAGACCGATGATCGTGGTGCGGCATCAAGGCGAGGAGAAGCAGTTCATGCCCGAGGAGCACTACTACAGAAAGGGGCTTTCTGGACGAGGCCCCCAACCATTTCCAGGCGGGCCATAATTTTAACTAAAACCTCATTCACAACAAATAATAATACGGAGACAATATTAGCTACCAAAAAATGGTTCAATCAAAAAAATAAAATATTTGACCTACAAATTACATACATATATAGCACAAAATACCAATTCGCACAAATTTACATATCTTCGCATTCAACCAATGAAATTTTACAAAAACGGAAGCAAATGAAGGAGATGATCGAACACATTACCTTTTATATTGATTTCAATCGAAGATTTTAACTTACCAAAAGAAAATGCCTATTTTTGGAGAGAGAAACCGAGTTAAAATAAATTCAAATATCTTCACATTAAACCAATAAAAACCTTTAAAAGTGAAGCAAATGGAAGAGAAGATCAAACATGGTACCTTTTGTATTGATTCCAATTGAAGAATATAAGTTGAAAACCTTCCCCCCTATAATTGCATTTTTTTGGAGAGAGAAACACCAAGTTCAAATGGCACTGTCGGGGGGTGGGAGCTGTTTTATAGTGCATCATCCCGTGCGGTTCACCTAACAACCGCACGGGATAATCATTATCCCGTGCGGGTTCTTAAGCGACCGCACGGGATAAGCATTATCCCGTGCGGGTTCTTAAGCGGACCGCACGGGATAATCTTATCTCGTGCGGTCGGCTTAAGGAAGCCGCACGCGATAATGAGTTATCCCGTGCGGTCGGCTTAAGCCGACCGCACGGGATAACTTATTATCGCGTGCGGTTCAACAGCCGGCCCCCTCGGGACCGGTTTTTCCAGGCGCGGCCACTTATGGCCNGAGGTTTTAGTTAAAAAGTATGAATTAAGTTTAATTTGTTTATTTAGAAAACACCGGCAATATAATATTAATTAATGCTGTGAATTTTTTAGATGGATCGGACATGGATGTATGAGACACAGAGAACTCATCCGGTGTTCATGAGAGAAGCATCAACATTTATTGATAAGGCTAAGGCACACGCTTTGAGGGAGAATAGGAAGGATATTTTTTGTCCTTGCGTGGATTGCAAGAATCAGAAGATGTGAAAAGATCCGAATGTAATTCTGGGACACATAATTCAGCGTGGATTTGTGGAGAAATACACAGTTCGGACTTATCACGGGGAAGTCGCCCCTCCTGTAGAGATTCGTGATATTTGGTTCGATCAGGCAGAGAATTTTATAATTGAGGACATGTCCCGTCAAATGACTGGTGATTTTGGCGGCTCTGGTTTTGACGCCGCAGAGGTTGATATTGATCTTGATCTTGAGGATATGTTGCGGCACGCTGAACCAGAGGTCCTAACAGAGAAAGCAAAAGATTTAAATAATTGGGAGGCGTTGCAGAAATCAACGAAAGATCTTTTGTACGATCAATCAAAGGGATGTGACATGCAGTATACAGTGTTGCGTTCGGTGCTAGAACTTCTTAGATTGAAGGCCAGGCACGGCTGGTCTGATACTAGTTTTAATAAATTGATGGGTCTCCTTAGAGCTATACTTCCTAAGCCTAACTTGTTGCCAGCTAACACCTACCAAGCCAAGAAACTGATATGTCCATTATCACTTGTGTGGAAAAGATCCATGCATGTATTAATCACTGTGTACTTTATCGCAATGAATACGTGACTTGGAGAAGTGTCCAACTTGTGGGCGAGTAGGTACAAAAAGGATAACAGTGCCACCGATAGTGCTGTTGCCGAACCAAATACATTGGTTGAGCCAGGAAAAAAGATTCCGGCCATGGTGATGTGGTACTTGCCAGTGAAAGATCGCATGAAGCGATTGTTCTCGAACCCCGCCGACGCCGAGTTGATGAGATGGCATCAAGAGGGTCGGAAAACAGATGGTATGATTCGACACCCCGCCGATGCTCGACAATGGAGAAACTTTGATTCGAAGCATCCAGAATTTGCAAATGATCCGAGAAATGTAAGGTTTGCGTTGAGCACGGATGGAATGAATCCGTTTGGTGATCTAAGCAGCTCGCCACAGCACTTGGCCTGTTCTGCTCACCATGTATAACCTTCCGACATGGTTATGTCAGAAGCGAAAGTATATTTTGTTGACTATCCTTATACAAGGGCCAAAACAGCCTGGCATCGATCTAGACGTGTTTCTTGAACCTTTGATGGAGGATATGCAAGAAATGTGGGAAGAGGGTGTACGATTGTTTGATGCGTACCGACAGGAGCATTTTACTCTGCGTGCTATCATATTCGTTACTATAAACGATCTACCAGCAAATTTTTTCTCTCTCAGGACAGATTAAAGGAAAGACCGGATGTCTTATATGCCTGGACAACACATCGTACATATACCTGACCTCGTCAAAAAAGTTAGTTTACATGCGTCATCGTCGTTTCTTACCACAAAAGCATAAGTATCGTGCGATGGCTACCTTTTTTGACAAAACTGTTGAGGAAGGTACTGCCCCCGAAGCAAAGGATGGTTCCACGGTGTTTAAGCTGACAAAAAACATAAAGGTCGTGTTCGGCAAGGGAAAGACAGCTTTAGGCAAAAGGAAGAAAGAAGTGGTAGAAAACACGCTGCCCTTCAAGAAACATTCAATCTTTTTCAAGTACCTGACGTACTGGAAAGACCTGGAGATTCGGCATGCCATCGATGTCATGCACCTCGAGAAGAACGTGTTCGACAGCACCATCGGGACTTTACTTGACATCCCAAGTAAAACAAAGGATGGGTTGAAGTCACGTAACGACCTGGTCAATTTGGGCATAAGGAAAGATCCCACCCGATAGAGCTAACGAATGGTAAGATTGAGATTCCACCGGCATGCTACTCAATGTCACCAGAAGAGAAAAAAGCTTTCTGTCAATGTCTTCGTGGATTGAAAGTGCCGACTGGATTCTCATCGAATATCCGGAAACTAGTATCAATGAAAGATTTGTCGATTTCTGGATACAACGCTCACGACTGTCATAAGATGCTTACGGTATTCCTCCCTATCGCTATAAGGGCGGTGAAACCAGTGCACACCAAGGTAGTGATAACAAAGCTGTGCTATTTTTTTAATCGAGTTTCACAGAAAGTTTTTGATCCAGAAGAATTAGGACCCCTTCAGAAATTCGCAGTCGAGACCGCTTGCCAGCTAGAGATGTTTTTTCCTCCATCGTACTGGGACATGATGGAACATCTCATTGTTCACATTGTCCCTCAAATTATTGAACTTGGTCCTCTATACCTACATCAAATGTGGGCGTACGAGCGATACATGGCCGTTCTGAAAGGGTATGTCCGTAATCGTGCTCATCCGGAGGGCTCGATGATAGAGGGTTACACAACTGAGGAGGTTGTCGAGTGTTGCCTAGATTATATGAGCGATGCCAACCCCATTGGGATACCGGTGCCTCGACATGATGGAAGGTTATCTGGGAAGGGTACTGTGGGAAGAAAATGCTTCTACGACAACGATTACAAAGCGGTATCAGATGCACACAGCAGTGTTCTTCAACAACTCGCCATCGTTGCGCCCTACATTGAGCAACACACTTCCGATATCAGAGCATGCAATCCTGGGCGATCCGACGGTTGGTTTCGAAAGAACAGAAGAACACGTTTCCCCAGTGGCTGAAGGATCAAAAGCTACCGTGTGGAGATTCAATCGAGGAAAAAACGATAGAAAGACTTGCAGCTGGCCCAACAAGCCTTGTGACCTCATGGCAAGGGTATGATATCGGAGGATATTCTTTTTACACAAACAGCAAAGATAGGAAAAGCTCAGCGCAGAACAGTGGGGTTCGTGTCGTAGCGTTGGACGCAACAGGGCAGAACAAGTCTTACTACGGGATCATACAAGAAATATGGGAACTTGACTACGGTTTAAATATTCAGATCCCTGTTCTCAGATGCCAATGGGTGAAAGACAGCATGGTAGATAAATTTGGATTGACGTGTGCTGAACGGAGTAAAATTGGACACAAGGATGATCCATGGGTCCTTGCCGAGCGTTTGCACAGGTTTTTTACGTGAAGGATCCTTCCGATGAAAAGATGGACATTATTGTACCGGGCAACCAACACATCATTGGTATTGACAACATTCAAGACGCACGCGATTATAATCAATACGATGCCATTGAGTTATTCACAGATCTTCCTACGCGGATGAAACACATTGAGAGTGTCCTCGACGAATCAAAATTTGCATCCGTGCGGAAGGATGTTAATCCAAAAATTATGAAACGTTAGTTTGTTTTTCGTGTACAATATGTTTTTGCTAGCGAATGTATCAAACTTAATTATGGTATTACGACTGAATGTATATAAGTATATCGAACTTATGGTATTTATGTGGATGATCAATATGTTAATTAATTAATATGTGATCAATTGATATATTAATATGTGATCAATTTCATTGATTTTTTTTTTCATTGATATATTAATATTTGAACTGATTATTTTTTTAGGTTTATAATTTCACGTGGAATAATTAATAAATGGAATAGTATTTACATTAATTAATAAAATTAATATGTGCATTGATATTTTTTTATTTTATAATTTTACATGGAGTAATTAATAAATGGAACAATTAATATGTTAGTTAATAAAATAGTATGTACATGTACATATTACTAAAATTAATATGTGCATTGATATTTTTATAAATACAAGGGTGGCGATTATCCCGTGCGGGCGGCTACCAGTGAACGTGTGGTTTTATATGTTAATATATTAATATGTGACGAATTTATATTGATTGAATTTTTTTACATTAATATGTTAGCATGTGCATTCATATTTGTTAAATTTTACATGGGACAATTAATAAATGGAATAATTAATATGTTAATAAATATTTTAGCATTCATATCTTTTTAGTTTTACAGTTTTAAAATAAAGGGCGTCAATTATCCCGTGCGGGCGGTTTAAGAGGCCCGCACGGAAAGACATATTTCCGTGCGGGCGGTTTAAGCGGCCCGCACGGAAAGACTTATTTCCGTGCGGGCGGTTTAATCGGGCCCGCACGGAAAGGTATCTTTGCGTGCGGGCTCTTAAGCCGCCCGCACGGGTATATGGAACCTATATATAGTAGCGCGGGATCCCTAAAATTTTCTAAGTCCCCGACGAGTCCAGATCTCTCTGCCGCCAGGCTGCCGAAAATTTCTTATAAGCCGCCGTGCGCCGCCGCCCATCTCTGTCTCTCTCGGCGTCCTCCCGCCGCCGCCTCAAGCCCCCCCACCCAGATCTGTGCCCCCCATCGCCGCCGGCCCCCCGCCCGCCGCCCGCCCATCCCCGCGCGCCGCCCTCCTCGACCGACCCCGACCGCCGAGCGCCGACCGCCGCCGGTCCCCGACGCCGCCGGCCTCACCGACGCCGCCTCCCACAGCCCCGCGCTCCGCCCTCGACCCCGACGNTATTAATATGTGACGAATTTATATTGATTGAATTTTTTTACATTGATATGTTAGCATGTGCATTCATATTTGTTAAATTTTACATGGGACAATTAATAAATGGAATAATTAATATGTTAATAAATATTTTAGCATTCATATCTTTTTTAGTTTTACAGTTTTAAAATAAGGGCGTCAATTATCCCGTGCGGGCGGTTTAAGAGGCCCGCACGGAAAGACATATTTCCGTGCGGGCGTTTAAGCGGCCCGCACGGAAAGACTTATTTCCGTGCGGGCGGTTTAATCGGCCCGCACGGAAAGGTATCTTTGCGTGCGGGCTCTTAAGCCGCCCGCACGGGATATATGGAACCTATATATAGTAGCGCGGGATCCCTAAAATTTTCTAAGTCCCCGACGAGTCCAGATCTCTCTGCCGCCAGGCTGCCGAAAATTTCTATAAGCCGCCGTGCGCCGCCGCCCATCTCTGTCTCTCTCGGCGTCCTCCCGCCCGCCGGCCTCAAGCCCCCCCACCCAGATCTGTGCCCCCCCATCGCCGCCGGCCCCCGCCGCGCCGCCCATCCCCGCGCGCCGCCCTCCTCGACCGACCCCGACCGCCGAGCGCCGACCGCCGCCGGTCCCCGACGCCGCCGGCCCCGCCGCGCCGCCCATCCCCGCGCGCCGCCCTCCTCGACCGACCCCGACCGCCGAGCGCCGACCGCCGCCGGTCCCGACGCCGCCGCCTCACCGACGCCGCCTCCCACAGCCCCGCGCTCCGCCCTCGACCCCGACGCCTCCTCCCACCGCCCCGCGCGCCGCCCTCGACCCGGTCGCCGCCGTCCTCACCGACCGCCGAGCGCCGACCGCCGCCGCTCCCCGACCGCCGAGCGCCGACCGCCGCCGCTCCCCGAACGCCGCTCCCCGACCGCTCCCAGAATATGTATAATATTCTTTAATTTTTAGTTCTTTTTGTTGGAGACTTTCGAAGATTAATTAATTACTGATGTTCATGCATGTATATATGGTAGGCCAGCCAAAATTTGGATTCTAGAGTAGAATATAACAAATTGCTTCATATATTATATTGCCACCATTTTGTATCTTACATATATTGCACTGTATGTACTGGATTATCTAATGCATATATTGTCATCATTGCTTTACGCCATTGGACGGTATTACGGAATAACAAATATAACTCACGTATACACAATTATATATAAGCCACTCATGACACACTATTTTTATTAATGCACTAAAAAGTAGTTAATACCTAATTAATTATAAACTAATAACTTACCTCGTTTTTGTGAGGCTCATAAGCTCAACGTTTACGCTGATTTGAACTAGCCAAAAATTAGAATATGAGTACTCTATAATATACTTTAATATATATTTAGCATTTTTTAATATATGTATGATTTTAGCATTTTTAATGGACATAATATTTGCATTATACATAATATTAGCATTGTTTGTAAATATATGTATAATATATGTGATGTTTGTAAATTAGATGTTTCTTTATGTATATTTGCTCCAAATTTTAATAGTCTAAAAATGTTAATATTATGTATAATATTTCTTCCGCCTGGTATTTTAGTTAAAATAAGTTGATAATAAAATTAATTGTGTTACGACCAACCGTAGATCAAATGTCGACCGAGAAAGCTCCCTCCGATGCACCCAACATCGAACCAACGCAAGAGGTTTCGAGCGAAGGCACATGGCAGACACCAAGTGATCCGATGTGCCACGTCGAAGTTACGCCAGCACCACCGGTTGAAGAAGACCCTGACTACATCCCTATGGAGGAAGCAGTAAGTCGAGTTGTAGTGTTTTAAACTAAGCCGTCTCACTCTCGGTCGCGTTTAACTTTTTCTGATGTACGAGCAGATGAAAACAAGACGCCACACAAAAAGAAAGGCTGCCAAGTCTGCCGTAATAGCCGAAGCCGAGACGGACACGGCAACGTCCGGTCCGGTAGAAACCGACACCGGAGAAACGTCCGGTCAAAAGAGAAGACGTGCTAAGAGAAGTAAGACACAAACCCCCAAGGAGACATACTACATAACCTCTTTGAACCAGGATGGGAAACCAGTAGAGCCCAAGGTAGCAATGACTAAATTCAGCACCACCTGCGGTGTGGTGGCCAGAACGCACGGCCCTTTGAATGTAGATTCCTGGGAGCAGGTGGATGACAACATGAAGAACTTCATGTGGAACGAGTTACAGAAGTGGCTTGTCTATCCGCCTGGTTCAGAGGCTATGGGAAAAGAATTTGCCCTAAAAACGATGGCGCATCGGTGGAGGCAGTGGAAATCGGACTTGAACACTCACTACGTGCAACAGAACAAGAGTCCATTCGCCGACTACGGTGGTATTACGCAGGCCGAGTGGGACACCTTTGTCGCAAAGATGACAAGCCCGGAAGCCTTAGCGCGGAGGAAAAAGATGTCCGATCTAGCTAAAAGGAACAAATACCCGCACCGGTTGGGCTCGAGCGGCTACGATGGCCACGTAGAGAAGTGGCGAGCAACTGAAGAGAAGTTTGCCGCCCAAGGCAAGCCCCTGCTTGTAGATGCCCTAAAGGAAAGAAGCAAAAACTGGGTTTGGGCACGGAGCACAGGGCAAGTCACCGATGCGGGAGAGATCCAGTTCGAGGATCCGGATATCGAGCGTGTGACCAGTAGTCTTAAGGACATTGCGGAAAAAGAGAAAACAGGGGAATTCATTGCCAAGAGAGAACATGATCAACTAACAGCTGCATTAGGCAACCCTGAACATTCCGGACGAGTAAGGGGCCTATCGTCAAGGACGAGCTGGAAGGAAGGGTTTCCGGAGGAAGCTAAGGGTTATAAGAAACGGGACAGGTACAAACAGAAATTGGAAGAGAGGATAGCAAAACAAGTTGAACAACATTTCTACTCTCTTGTTGCTCAAAATCGTCAAGCCTTCCCGCACTTGTTCCAGCAATCCGAAGAACCCACAGTACAGGTGCCAAGCAGTGTCGGGTCAGTGGACACCGCACCTTATCCAGTAGACAACATAACTGGCCCGACGCCGTGCAGCCTGCTCGTGCCGATAGGAAGGGCCGGGAAGACAAAGGAGGTGGGTACAGGGCTTGCGATACCAGGGCGCCAAATTCAGAACACGCTAATCCCTGAAGAATATGCAAGGGTGCAAGTGGCCAAGGTGCATGCAGAGCATACCAGTTTAGAGATAGATATTCCAACACCGGACGGGATACAATTGCTTGGGGATGCGGTGAATCAGTTGATACTATGGCATCGACGAGATATACTGCTGGTCGGTCCATCGCCTTCAACCCCACGCCCGCCGGCTCCAAAGATAGCTGCTGCGCCTGCACCACCTTCTCCACCAGGGCAAGATTCGCCAACTAATAGGCCTGCCTCCCCACATCCGTCCTCCCCTAATCCTTTAGGTCCAGGTTCACCACATCTATCAGCCCCTGAAGTCCAAGCAGAACAACCTCCTCTGACACCACAGTCTGCATTGGCGCTACCTGAAAGGCCTCTTATGAGAAGCGCAAGTCTTCCAAGTCCGACCAAGCTTGAACCTCGTCGGCTTATCCCGACAATGATTAGGTCAACTTATGATAAGGAAAAAATGGCCGTATACGAGGAAAGGTTAGTATTCCAGGCTTTCAGGGGGAGAGCGTCGACTGACAAGAAGCAGGATGAAACTCCACATTTGTCGGATTCACAAAAATCGGTGAAAAATCAAATGGAGGACCTGCAAAACTGGACTTCCGACGAGGTGCCAACAAAGTACGTGCACGGGAAGCCGTTCCTGCCCCCGAAGCTCATGGAAGGCCTGCCTTGGGAAATGAGGCTGATGCATGACTGGTATCTGAAGGCATCTAAAAAAGGCCTGGGCATGATTACTGTGAAGGTCCCGGATAACGCTTTCACCAGTGGCCCAAATGGGATGTTGGTAATCGATTTCAACGACCTTCACGCATTATTCAAGCTGGACAAAATGGATATAAATCTCGTTGCTGCATTTTGCCTGTAAGTCATTCGTAATTAATGTCATATATTAATTCATTTGCTAACTAACTTCTGATAAATTACCCGCTTTATTACTTAGGATGCAATTCCACGCCGCTGAAAAGGCCAACCATCCAGTAGGATACATAAACCCAACAAGGGTTTGCTGGACGGAACACACGGTGAATATTCGTGCAGATTCCGCTGAGCTCAAAGGTAAAACGACGTCCGAGAAAAAAGAGGTCGTCGAAAAAATGCACAAGAAAAAGATGGTCGGCGTAGCACTGTACTTGGGCAGAGCGATGGTTGCGCACAAAGACAAAACTGTCCTCTTCGTCCCTTACGCGCTGCGGTACGTTATGATTCTTCTGTAGTACTTATGTTTTAGTACGATATCACATACAACTAACATATCTTCTTTGCAGCGATCATTACATACTTTTTCTGATATATCCACGGGACCACCTGGCCGTAGTGCTGGATCCGGCGCACTATGGCGAGGAAACATTTACAGAGTTTCTCGTTATATTAAATTTGTAAGTCCTGTTATGCACCATTTACTAAATGTTGGCTATTGTACTCTCGAATACACATAATTGACTCAAATAATTGTTTTGTCTTTATAGAGCACACAGATATTACGTAGACCACGGTGGACCAATCAATAATCCACAAAAGAAGAAGCTTCTCGTGAAGACAAGATGGCCGGTAATTACATGTCTCTTGTTCCGACATTTCTTACATATACTTGTTTCACTCAAAATATTGAAGTATACAATTTTTTTCAACATAGTGTTTTAAGCAACCACCACAGACTAATTTATGCGGATACTACGTATGCGAGATGCTTAGACTCAACGGGAGATACACTACAAAGTTTGAAGAAGTAAGTCGAGAGAAAATATCTTTTCACACATTATAAGATCTTTTATAACTTTCCTAACTATAACAATGTGTATTCCTTCTGAAACAGATCCCGTCCGTTCCAGTTGTAGCGAACCGGTTCGACGATCGAACCATACTAAACTTGTGTGCAGATATTTGCCGCTTCATCCGCCGCGATGTCTGCAACCATTTGGGCGATTTCTACGATCCGGAGAGCCAGCTTGCGACGGAGGATACCTTCAAACGACTTAGAGAGTGGGAAAAAGAACATATGTATAGTAGCTAGCTAGTACAAATATTTCTAATTAAGGATATATTTTATGTGGTTTTTTAAACTTCTGTAAATTGCGAGACGCGGTGATACGTATATTATATACATATGTGATGCATGCGTACAAATTTAATATCTTAATTCCATGAAAAAATAATTAATTACGTTCAATATTCTTAATACGAGACATGTGTATGTATACTATTACGTACTGAGAGTGAGAGAGACGGAGAGAGATAAGGTAATATATTCACATAAAATAATAAACAACATATAAAATACTATTTTACTATTTTATATGCACATAAAAAATTGGGCAGATCCCTTATCCCGTGCGGTCGCGTTAAGTGGACCGCACGGAATAAGCGAATGCCGTGCGGTCCACTTAACGCGACCGCACGGGAAGATCGCTTATCCCGTGCGGTCTGCTTAAGCGACCCACACGGGATAATGGATCTTCCCGTGCGGTTGGGCCGACCGCACGCGAAAATGGTCTTTTCCCAGACCTTTTCGCGCATGCGGGCAGGCCTTCCGCACGGAAAGGTGTCTTTCGGCCCGCACGGAAAGGCTGTTTCTGTACTAGTGAACACCCCCAACATTGGTACGGCACAATCATGGAGCATCAACTGGTGCGTCCAAGGATCTCGCCGCATGATGACCCCATAGCAGCTGGGTATCGTTGTGGGCTCGAGTACCTCGTATACGGTCTCTAGTCTCAGTAATTGTTGCCACCTACGTACGGCCCTATAGGCCATTACTGCCCCCAACAACACGCGACGTCATCATGTTTATTGCTACGAATAATCGTTGAATCAACCATGTTGCCGCGCTGTTCCGCCCGTGCGTGCCGGCGTTCGTGCCGCGCGCGGCGGAGATCGATCGAGCTCGCGGGCTAGCCGACCGGGGTTGGTTGTTGGCTGGTCCTTTGGCCCGTCCGGTCGGCATGATAATTAGGTATTTGGATGTGTTATTAAAGCACGATGCGATGCTCTTATCCGTCTCTTCCCTGTTGCCTCCTCTTCTTTATGGACTTTGGAATTGGAAAAGAGCTAATGGAGATGCCATGCTTTTGTTGATGCCCCTAACTACCGAAGCTTCGGTGTTCTTTTCTTTTGGCATCGTTGCAAGTGATGGTGACTCGACTTAACACTCATCATCCCGCTGATTGATGCCTTACTTTACCGTTAACACGTCGATGCGTTCGACGAGGTGCACGCGCCACCAAACGCCCGCACTATCACGGCGGATGTCAATGGCTGTACTTCCACACTAATCATATTGTTCTCCCCGTATTCTTGTGCTAAAAAACCGGCTGTAGTAAGTACCCTTACCAACCTAGCTGAAACTTGTCTGTCTGTCTCTTGTAGTGGAGCATTTGCTCCTGCCTACCCCCTCTTCTGTTCATCTTATCCCATTCCGTCGTCGTCGATGTTACCGTGAATACTTTTTATGGATGGGGCAACATTGGAAGGGGGAATCTTCTAAATCACGTCATTACCATAACTATGTAGGCTCATATAGGCATACTGGACGGCACGGCACTGGTCCTCACCTTCCTTCCTCCAAACCGCAGCCTATTTCTAAATCATCTTTTAAGCGCGCGGATTAGGATGCTTAACCTTAACCAGTAACACGATGCAGGGGCCCGACACCAGCTTTCACTGACAGGCGGTCCCGGAGGCAGCGCATGTAGTAGTATACTACTCCGGAAATGAGTCCTGGCAACCGTTGGAAACGTTCGTTACCAACCGTAAAATTTCCATGTTTCACTGACAGCTTGTCCCCGAAGTCTTCTGGCCCCACCAACCGGCGTCAGGGGCTAATCGGATGTCGGTGGTGGATTCCTTTTCCTGTGGGCCCCGCGATGCACTGTTCCTCTGTCTGTCAGTCACTTGCGCTGTGCTGTGCTTCTGCTTGGCCTCAGTCGCCAGCTTTTTCTGTGTCTTCCCCTCGCCGTCTCGCGCCTGAGCCCTGAACTAGACAGACCAAGTCTCTCTCCCAATGGAGGCTTGAGCCTTTTGAGGGTTTGGTCGTTGGAGAGAGAGAGAGAGCCGAGACTGTGCGTGTCCTCAGGCCTCCTCCGGCGGTGCGGCGACGCCTGGTCCTCTTCGCTCGCGCGCGCCACTTCCGCGCGGCATTCCGGTCGTGTTTCTGATCAGAGGTGATTTTCCTCGTTATAGATTCCTGGTAGTGTTTGGTGCCTGGTTGATGGCTTCGTGTGGAATGGTGTAGTTTGGTCGTCAGATTCGTGTCTGCTCATACTTGGTCCCGTTCTGCTCGGCTTCGGGTGGTTTTCTTCGTTCTCCTCGGCCTCTGGTGGTTTCTTCTGCTGGTTGTTTGCTCGGGCCTGGGCTTTTCTGCCGCTGCATTCGCATCACCTTCTCTCTTCACAGTTCACACCCGTCTGTGTCCTGTGCTACTCTCTCTACTCAGCTCTCTCGCCTTTCCGCGTTCGACATTCTTTTCAAGCTTTCTCTCGCACCGCAGCCGGCTTTCCCGGTTATTTCGGGTGCGTTGTTGCCTTTTTGTTTTGTTCAGGAAGGGAAAAAAATGTTGTTTGAGGTTTGGATCTGCGTACTGATGAGCTGCTCTGTAACAGGGTCCGAACTGCACGGTGTTCGGGCTGTTTCGTCAACCATGGGGAAGTCTCCGGCGAAGTGGATCAAGTCTGTGCTCCTCGGGAAGAAATCAGCCAAGTCCAACTCTACCAAGGCCAAGGATTTGGCGGTAAGTACTTCTTTGTGTTTGCTTCTCCGAATTTGTGGTAAAAGACGATATCTGTTTCCTCGCAACAAAGAAAAGATGATATCTGTTTACCTGTAAAAAAAAAATATCTCTGTTGGTAGCATTGTAGCAAGAACAGAGAAGTGTATCTATTTAAATTTTTCAGAGAAGTAGTCGACTTAGTAGTACTAAGGCTTGAAAATGCCATTACGGCTCCTGGCCTGAATTGTACAATAAAAAAGTTGCATGTGTGCCTTTAATATGCCTTGCAGCACTCTTTTTTGTTTTATCCATGTTGTAGGTCTGTACTCTGTAGCATATTTTGATTCTTCCTCCTACTTTCACTGATTGGTTGGTTGAATCACAATTTTGTTGCTGATATATAGAAGGCTGCAAATAACAAGCCTGCGCTTTCTGAGAATCCTCCTGTGATTTCTCAGCCGGCTCTTGTTAATTCTCGCAACGATGGAAATGCTGAAAATTGCAAGTTACCAAACGGAGGAGCAGTTGAAGCCATGGGTCAAGGAGTGGAGAACCAAAATATTGTTGGCTCCAAGACACCAACTAGTCCAGAGAAACTAAGCGAAGAGTTAGCTGCAGTGAAGGCACAAGCGGCCTTCCGAGGTTACCTGGTAACACCTTTTACTTGGACTGATCCATTTTGTTCCTGGCATCTTGCCTCTTGTTAATGCACCTTCGAACTGGTGCTCTCTGCATATGTTGCTGCTAGCTTGTCCCAAACCTTTCTATAGTTTTATGGGATCATTGTTTTTGAAAGTTTCAGAAAAGGAAACATAAACAGTCAGCCCTGCAGAAAGAAAATTTGTGTCCTAAAAAAACTGATGAGTTGACTGTCTGATCTATACCTAAATATTAGTAACTGCTGCCACATTAGCACCTCTTTGTTTTCTTTTGGAAGTTATAGAAGAACTGATCAGAAAATATGTCCCAGGCTTTTTGAAGTTATATAATTTGCCATTGTTTTGGTGCAGGCACGTAGGGCATTCCGTGCATTAAAAGGTATCATAAGACTCCAGGCACTGATCCGAGGACATCTTGTAAGGAGACAAGCTGCGTCAACCCTTCGTGTGACATGGTTGATTGTGAAACTTCAATCTTTAGTTCGTGGAAGAAATGTTAGACTCTCCAGCGCTTCCATGCAAATTGTTGTGAAGTCTGGCCAACATAAGTTTCTGGTAAGTATCTTGAGACGTGGCAATTCAAATATCTGATTTCTCATATCCTTCCCTGCTTTTCTACCTGTTATATTTGTATTCTGTTAAACCTCTGTTGCAAAGAATGAATGTGTGCAATATTGAAAACGATGTAATTAGTCTGGCAGACTGAAACTTTTCACACACTTGAGACATCTCTTCCGTGCTGCATAAAATCTTCAATGACACATGTTCAGAACAACAGATCTTTTGGCTAAGCCCCAAGATGGACATATCAGCCAAGTAACATTCAGTACGCCCCAGCAAATAGAGAATTAGCTACATACTAGTATTTACTAGTGATTGATGATTATTATTATGTACCTGGATTTTTACAAATAGCAAGGCAATAATTTTAATTTTGTGAATATCTGTATCATGATGGCACTTGGTGCAGTTTCATCATTGTTGTGAGCATTGAGCAAGTTCTGGTGTATTATTGTATTGGAGTAGGTTGCCCTTTATTCTTGAACTTAATTTTCTACTTGATTTATGCTTTTTTCTCATAGATCACTAACTATCATCTGCATGATTTTCTTCATTTGGTCATACTGCAACTGAAAGCAATACTACCTCCGTTGCATATTGTAAGGTGTTTTAGTTTTGTCCTAAGTCAAAGTTCTTTAATTTGACCCAAGTTTATAGAAGAATAATTAACATCTACAATACCAAATAAATACAGTATCAAGACATATTTCATGGTGGATTTTATTGAAACCAATTTGATGTTGTAGATGTTGGTGCATTTTTCTATAAACTTGGTCAAAATAGAAAAGTTTGACTTACAATATGGAACAAAGGGAGCACATACTTTCGTTTGGTATTATTTTATTCATATATTAAATACTCCCTCCATCCCAAAATATAAGGGATTTTGGTTGGATGAGACATATCATAGTACTATGAATCTGGACAGAGTCTGTCCAGATTCGTAATACTAGGATATGTCTCATCCAACCAAAATTCCTTATATTTTGGGACGGAGAGAGTACCTCTCTAACTATCCTATCGAATAACCCGCATTGTTCCCTTCAACACAAAAAAGAAATGCTATGAACTGCCTCTTCATAACTATAAATGTCAGAAGCTCTTCATCAGACAGAAATTTATAATTAAATATTTACCTTGTCATTCCTAATTGAGTATGGAGGTAAATCTGCTGTGAACTACAGTATAACTTAAATTGCATACATCATGGAGCATGCATTTATATTTTCTTTTGCATGATTCCTACTAAATGTATGACCCATATGCAATATTCACTACTTGATGTCTTTATATGGCCAAAAATCTAAAACACGTTCTGTTTGCAATTGTTAGAGTGATAAACCATCGGATGCTTGGAAAGAGAAGGTATCTTCAAACTCATATGTTCGAAAGGTATGCCATTTGTTTAGAAAAACAAGACTTACCAGTGAGATTTGCTCTATGTCTAAAAAAGGTGTCATGATCCTGCTCATTTCTTCTATGAGAAATGCATGAGTTCAAATCAAATCGCTTACCATTTATACATTTCAGAGGTTTGCTCACTCACTTTTGTACATTTTGTAGCTTCTATCTTCATCAATTGGGCTAGAAGCTCTTCACTTGCAGTATGACAAGAGGGACCCCAATTCATTGTACAACTGGTTGGAGAGATGGACTATAAGCCGGATTTGGAAGTCTGCTTCCCAACCAAAAAAACTTGCTGATGGCAAACCACAAGTAAGGAAGGCCAGTTATGCAATGGAAACTGAGTCAGCCAAATTAAAGCGCAATATTCGGAAGAGTTCTGCTGTTACTGTTGATAGTTTCGAAACTAACATGACAGTTGAACCTGAAAAAAATAAACGAAATTCAAGGAAATTCTCTAGTTCCGCTGCTGATTCAGTACCAGATAGCCAATTATCTGAACTTGAGAAGGTTAAGAGGAACCTTCGGAAGGTAACTAATTCCATGGCTGAAGCATCAAAGATATCTAGCTCCAGGGCAGATGCCTCAAAGGTGTCCAGCTCCATGGCTGATGCCTCAAAGGTGTCTAGCTCCATGGCTGATGCCTCAAAGGTATCTGATTCCATGGCTCAAATCCCACCTAGTCTCGTGAATGGGAACTCTGACCATCAAGACAACCAATGTGAGGAAGCACGACAGAATGCATGCGCGTCATTTCCTCCTGACACTCAGGAGTTGCACAGTGGCATTCTGTTGGAGGACAATTCACATATGAATCTGTTGGAACCTGATTTAATATCTAACCCGGAAACTCCTTTTGCCTCAATTTTAACCTGGGAAAAATTTAATGATTCTACTGCTGATGCTCAAGAAGTCGAAGTTCTGCCACTGCAGAACATTGATAATGAAGATAATGTCCCGGAAAATGGAGTCTTAGGAAAGAAAGAGCAGCCAAGGTCCAAGGAAGAACCTCTGTCTAATGGAAACCATAAAACTAGTAAGAGGAGGTCTTCGTTCTCCACCAAATCAGATTACTCGGAAAATGGAGCCCAGAATACTCCAGTTCCACGAAGGAAGCCAAGCTATATGGCTGCAACAGAATCTGCAAAGGCAAAGTTGCGAGGACAGAATTCACCAAGACTGGATTCTGATTCACCAGCAGACATGAATGGCTTCACCCGCCGCCAGTCTCTACCTTCTGCCACAAACAGTAAGTTGACCCCACACTCACCTCATACACAAGGACCAATCCAAAAGGACAGTTATGAACTAAAACGTGATAAATCCATGTTACCAGAAAAAAACGCAATTCAGGTAACCATCTGAAAAGATAAGATGGTGTTCTTGGCTATCAGAATGTGACAGAAATTGTGTGTAATGATAGCAAAAATGTTCACGGGAAGTTCATGGTATTACTCTATTGATCCCAGAACAAACGCAACTGTTTATTTCATGTTTAAAATACTCCCATTTTTTTCTAGTATACAACAGGGGCTTTTGGAAAACATTAAATCTGAGAATAAATAGAAATGGTTGCACACATTTCACATTACATTTGCAGTTATCAAAAGAGTAATGTAGTGTATTTACATTCATATTCTGAAAAGCACAGTGGTATTGCATGGATTATAAATTTGTCGCTTTGACTATGTATCTTTCTGAAGTTCAACTACCATATTCTACATACTCGCGCTGGGGGTGGCATATTGCCGCATTTGTTGGCATTGTATATTTACTTATGTTATTTAGGCTTTTACTGATGTTGGGATGTATTTCTATGTGCATCTGATTAATTTAAACTTCAGACTTAACAGCTCATGAGCCAAACATTCACTTTTTCCTTTTCATTTCTGAATTCTGATGTCCCATTTTGCTTGTTTACTTTTTTACCATCTATCAGATAGAGCAGTCAAAGCTGAATGGAGACGGTGGTGAGGACGATCAACTTCCATTTGAACTGTGCAACGTTGTGGTGGGTGAAGTGCGCTGCTATCCGTGAGATTGTCGCCATTGTTCTGTCCAAGATGTAAAAATATGTTGGCCCTTTGTTGATCTATTATCTGTTGCATATTTGAGTTATTAATTTATTATTCATAGTTTCTTGTGCAATGTCTTGTTCATAGGTATCTTACTAGTTTCGCGCATGCTCTCGTTTCCACCCAAGGCACCTTGCCTGATAAATGGTAAGGAAGCTGATGCCACAAGCGTGTTTTAATAGAATGGCTTCATCCAACTTTTATGCTTTCCCAGTTTCCCTTGTGCTAATACGTACTCTATCCGTTCGTATAAAATATAAGACGTACCTATTTTAAGGAAAATCAACATTTTAAAATTTTAACTAATGAGTGAACTAACATGTTTAGTGTCATGTAGTATCGTTACATTCGTATGTGAAAATATTTTTATATGATATTAGTTGATAATTTGTTAAGAATGAAAGTTTTTGGTAATATGTTATAAAAGCCGAAGCATCCGATTTTCCTAAAAAAATTAAGCATTTTCACCGTTACTAAAAAAATATTTTACCACTAGATCAGAAATATTTTAGATGATTAAAATGGTGAAACATGGTTAACAATGACAAACATTCTAAAACATTCCACTCATGCACATGGAACATCGAGCTTCAACTGTTAAAACATCAACATATCCCTAAGAAACGAAGTAAAAAATATGAATCACCATAAGAATTTCTACTGAAATACTTTGATCTAATAAAAAAAATATATGGGTTGAAACATCAAAAAATCATAAAAATATATCAGTCTAGATTTGACTTCTTCCTTCCTGCTCTCCAGTGTCTATATCGGATCTTCCTTCAATGACCTGTGCTATGATATAGTAACTCGATGTTCCTTACCTTCCACGACCTCGTCTTCCTTGTTGATGGCAACAACCACCTCCTCCATCACTACTTCGTCATAGTGGGGTCATCCTCCTCCTAAGGCAACCTCCTAGAAGTCTTAGCCTCCATGGTTACTCAGCGCGTCCCTACTCGCTTCTTGCTTGGTTGTCGTCCTCCCGTCGTCATTGGGCGGCCACGGAAGTGGACCACAGCCCTCTTCAGTGTACATGGTGTGACTTGTGAGGTTTGGAGAGAGTAGAGAGGAAATTAATGAGGAGTTAAGAGTCTTGAAGATAAGGTAAAGAGAGAAACTAGGAGAAATGACTGGATGGTGTGGGCGCCCGATTTTTCAGCCAGGATCAGACGCCGTATAAGCGTTTTCGGAATAAAACAATTGATCTAAGTATAATATTAGACATCATGTAAAAAAAATTAATATGTTTTACGCATTTTTGAACGAAGTGGCCAGATGTCCGTGGCACAGCAAAATGGCCGACCTTCATGAATCGTCAAATTTGAATGATGCTATCATGCTAACTTGTTCAAAGCCATCCTGTGATACGAGAATTTTGCTCCAGTTCTAAGGGAGATTGAACTATTTTCTTGGAAATTCCACAGAAATCATGTGAAATCAGCCGCAAATGTGTGTAATGTGTTGTCATCTGGTAGCCTCTACGGGCTAGTTGTCATCTTCTGCCTCTTCCTCACGCAAACGCAAACACATACGGAGTACCGTGGAGTAGCGTAGCGTCTGTATTGCACTGCCGGAATCAGAGGGCGTTCTGCGGCGCCGCTGGCGGCTGGCGGCCGGTCTGTCACCTGTGAGTCGAGCCGCACTTTGGCGCCGCGGCAGAGCCCGCGACATGCCTTGCCAGTTGCCGCTGCCACCGCACCGTGCCGAGGCGTCCAAACACACGCGCACAGCCCAGCCCAGAGCCCAATCCCGCCGCCGCGCATCCCATCCAAACCTCCCTCCACGTCCCGCCGGCCGCCGCCAATGGAGGCACCGGCACGCCTCCCCTACCACCACCTTACGCAGCATCTCGCCGGCCTCCTCAAGACCCGGCCGCTCCACGACCTCCTCTCCGACGCGTCCACCACCCGCGCCGCACGCCACCTGTTCGACGCTGTGCCGCGCCCGACCCCCGCCCTCTGCGGCACGCTCATCTCCGCTCTCTCCAGGCTCTCCTCGCACCGGGAGCTTCTCGAAGCCTTCTCGTCGCTTCACCGCAGGGGCTCCGACGTCCCGCCCGGCTGTGTGCCGCTCGTCGTGAAGTCGTGCGCGCTCTTGGCCACGCCACGCCAGGGAAAGCAGGTGCACTGTCACGCCATTGTCCGTGGTCTCCTTGGGGATATCTTTTTGCAGACTGCTCTGGTGGATTTCTATGCAAAGAACGGGGACATGGATTGTGCTGTGAAGGTATTTGACGAGATGCCGGTGAAGGACCCGATACCGATGAACTGCTTGATCACTGGGTATTCCAAGTCCGGTGATGTGGTGAAGGCGAGGAGGCTATTTGATGGTATGGCAAGAAGGACATCTGCATCCTGGAATTCAATGATCGCCTGTTATGCGCATGGTGGGGAATACCAGGAAGCTTTGAGGTTGTTCCATAGGATGTTGAGTGAGGGTGCGAGGCCAAATGCGATCACTATTGTGACGATTTTTTCCATTTGTGCCAAGACCGGTGATCTTGAAACAGGAAAGTGGGCAAGGTCTTTGGTCGCAGAGCAGGATTTGCAGAACATGATAGTGCACACTGCCTTGATGGAAATGTATGTCAAGTGTCAGGCTATTGAAGAGGCACGTTGTGAGTTTGATCGGATGCAGCAGAGAGATGTCGTGGCATGGAGCACTATGATCGCTGGTTATGCACAGAATGGGAGACCACATAAATCTCTAGAGCTGTTTGAGAGGATGAAGGCAACCAGTTGCAAGCCAAATGAAGTGACCCTTGTTAGTGTACTATCTGCCTATGCTCAGTTGGGCTCTGATGAATTAGGAGGGCGGATTGGTAGCTATGTCGAGAGCCAGAGCCTACCACTTACCAGCTACCTTGGATCCGCACTAATCGACATGTACACAAAGTGCGGGCACGTTGGCAGAGCTCGCAATGTCTTCAACCGGATGGAACACAAGGTTGTCATAACCTGGAACTCCATGATGAGAGGCTTAGCGCTGAATGGCTTTGCGCAAGACGCAATCACATTATACAAAGAGATGCTGGAGGATGATGTCCAGCCCAATGAGATCACCTTTGTTGCGCTGTTAACGGCTTGCACCCATGCTGGCTTGGTAGATCAAGGTATGTCCTTTTTCAAAGAGATGAAGACAATGCACCATGTTTCCCCTCAAGTGGAGCACTGTGCGTGCATAGTGGATCTCCTCTGCAAATCTGGAAGGCTGCGGGAAGCGTACAAGTTCATCTGCAACATGGAGGTCGAACCAAACGCGGTGATCTGGAGCACGCTGCTGAGCGCCTGCAGGGCTCATGCCGACGTCGAACTGGCCAAGCTCGCCGCGAGCAAGCTCCTGGTTCTTGAGCCGGACAACTCCTCCATCTATGTCCTGCTGTCCAACATCTACGCGGATGCGGGCCTCTGGGGCGACGTGAGGGAGATCAGGGACCTGATGAGGAGCAAGAACGTGCAGAAGCTGTCTGCCTACAGTTGGATAGAGCTGGGCGGTGAAGTGCACAAGTTCCTGGTGCAGGATACGTACCATCCGGAATCGACTGAGATTTACACCGTCGTCGACGGCATGGGGTTGCATCTGGACGACGTTGATTCTGACCCCGATTTATTTGTTCCAGAGCACTATTGAACATGCTAACAAACAATTGCAGCAGGGCATCCTTCGTTCACTGCAGATTGATTGTACTTTGCATAATTTGCTGAAGCCAGGTAAAAGTTTCGTGCCTGCGAAGTGTGAACTGATATACATCCATCCATGATCCATTGATTCGATTATTAGAAGTAGAATTGGCAGTGTTGAATTGTTGGGCCGTCTTTCCTGGCCCAATAAGAACAATGACTACCAGTAGGCCTTCTTGATGAGCCCAGTTCTGAGTTCTACTGAGTCCTGCCTGATAAAGCAAGCAGCCAAGCAGTCCAAAGCAGGAGACGGCAGAACACCAGATTATCAGATCCCTTCGCCTCGAGTCGCCGATCGAAACAATCCGATGGAGTCCGAGGCTAACAAGGCCGCCGCGCCGGCGAGGGACGACGCGATTCAAGAGGAGTCACCGGCACCGGCTCCCAGCGGGAAGCCTGGATCGGAGGCGGCGGCCGCGCCGGAGGTTGAGGTGCAGCTGTTCCGGCGTGGGCGGGGGCCGGTGGCCGTGTTCCGGTCGCCGCTGGGCGGGTACACGCAGGACCAGCTGGAGGTGGGGGACATCCTGGAGCAGCACGGCCTCAAGTCCGTCTTCGTCTTCCACCCCGACTCCCGCACCCGCGGCGTCGCCATCCGCTTCCACCCCCGCAACGGCCGCTCTCTCCTCACCTACGTCGCTGGTTCCACCATCTTCCTCGACGGCGAGCCCAAGGTAAGCTTCACAGATCGGTTGGCTCGCTCAATTTAGGTAGTCGAAGTGATGTGATCATGTGAGCACTTGATGGATTGGTCTGTTTGGTTGGTTAGGATTCTTTGCTGAAGCCCGTCACGAAGGTGATGATTGGCGTTGCAGCTATGACGGCAGTTGCTGCAGTATTGCTGAAGGAGGGCAAGATGCCCGAGTGGCTTAAGGAATCCAAGCTCGGCAATCTGAACTTCCCACCATGGGTACTGGCTTGCATGGTCATTGTGTTCATGAGGCTCCGGAAGAGAACCAAGGATGCCATGAAAAAGTTTGGCTGGTCTTCATGAGGTACCAAAAGTTTTACCCCTTTTCCCCAGATTTGTGATCGAACAGCTTCCAGTTTGGTTTTAATCTCTTGTGAGTATAACATGATGCACAAACGGTTACTACCAGAACACAGTGCTGTTCTATATGTGAAGTAGTATAATGAATGAAACTCGTAGGTAGATAGGTTGTGACATGGTTATTCTAGAATGTTAAGTGCGCTTTAAGGTTTCTTGTACACTATATCAGCATAGTTTATTAATCGTCGTATCATGGCAGTGTTATTTTTTCTATTCTACAAAGCATAGAGACAAAAATACCCAGTACTCCTGAGTTTTGATTATTAAATAGAATGAACTATCTGCTCCTAGTTACCACTCTCCAGTCGCCAAAGCGTGTCGTTTTGGACATATCTCTCATCAAACTTTTGAAACTTTGAATAGCAATACATTTTTAGTATTTAGATTTGATACATGAATATAATGTGCATATTTGTCTCTTAAGTATTGTATGATACTATAATTTCTATCCATTTGTAAATATATTCAAAATTTGCAATAGAAATTAGTGGTGAAAGATGCATTTTGATACCATGTCAATGTCCCAAACATGTTTTCGCAACCGACCAGAGGGAGCTTTACAACACATAAAACCTCCGTGGAGTACTATTAGTCTATTCAAAACATTATTCATGAATCATGAGTTCTTGTCATTCATAATTTCTGCTGAAATATACTTATAGGCTGTTCCTAGAGGAACCAAAGTAAGTATGTCACGCATGTGCTTCCGCCTCAATCATTGTATTATTAGGATATGGGAAACTAACTGCATCTCTGAGTTCTTTTACTGAATTTTATCTAAGCTGTATTTCAATGTTCCGCAGGTTCTTAATGGCAAAAGTGTGTTTTTGGCTGCTGCTTCAAATTTGTTGCCAATACTGGAGATGTACCAAGCGGGTGACACGCTAAGTGAAGAACTACTACACAAAGTACACTAGTTTTAACCTTTATTTGCATCTCGATGCCGGAAACTCGATAGATTTTTCCTTGTACTTATGTTCATGAATAAAAAATAGCAAAACAATCCTTATTATATCTCTTCCTGCTCGCTAATTGGTTTATCCATTTTTCTGGAAGGCTTCCCAGGTATTCCTTAGATGCTGGTAGATTCATAATTCATATCCTGTAGCAAACGTGGACTTTTAGTTTACAAAACAATGATCCTTGATATATGCTATTGATGATTTTTGCATCCGTGCATTGGCACACTTCGATATGTCCATCTTGCTATCGTCCTTAATACAGAGCTATTGGATACCACAAACTCTATTTTCTTGTGCCTAAGCTAGATCTCGGCTTACCATTATCTCGGATTTAAACACTGAATTACTATAACATATCATCCTGAAAATTGTGATTGTTTCAATTAACATACAGAGAAACCATCAAGTAATCCCCGCAGGAGAATGCTTGTTTTTTGTCACATAGTCTAGGGGCATACTTACATTGTCATTTGCTACTGGCAGAATGTCACAAAGTTTGTGCCCATCTGCCAATACCATGTGAAAATGGCGAAGTTGCCTATATCTCCTTCCCGATCTATCTATCCGCTAATCTCTACCTTCGGCCATCGCCGTGCCTTGGCTCCAGAGTGATGCTATTCTAGCGCATCCATTCTAACATATAAATGTGGACGAGTCTTCCAAATTGAACTGACAGCAATTATCAAAAAAAAAAAAGATTACCAGTAATCCCTACAGGAGCACGCTCCATCCTTGAAATGGTGAAACCTATTCCTATCTCTCATAACAATCTCCCTGTTGAAGACCTTGGATATCATCTTGGTATAATCATGGCAGTCCTTGCATACTCTCAGGTTCTTCACTATCCTAATCTCCATGTTTTCCGGCAACGCGACTAGGCCAAAGGCAAGGGCCAGCCTCTCACTATGCAAGGAGATTGCATCTTCTTTCTCCTCTTCCTCGATATCAAACATCACCTCTTTTGTGTTCGCAATGTACCCTTGTAGCCTCAGCCTCTGACTCATCTCTGCAAGCATCATCTCGATCTCCTTGTATCTTGGGTGCGTCTTGTCTCCAACAAAGAACTCGTGCACCTTGCCACCAACCTCAATGGCACTACACCCAGGCACCTTTTTCACTCCCTTGGCCTTCATCATGTCCCTAATATTGCTAACACCCTTCCAATTCTGCGATTCTGCATAGATGTTAGACAGCAGGACATGAGCTGCGTCATTCTTGGACTCAATCGCCATGAGCTTGTCCATTGCATATTTGCCCAGTTCAACATTTTTGTGAATCCGAGAGGCATTGAGTAGAGCTCCCCACACACCTTCGTGTGGCTCCACTGGCATGCCATTGATGAAGTTCACTGCATCATCCAGACGCCCAGCTCGACCATACAAATCAACCATGCAACCGTAGTGTTCAAGCCAAGGATCAATTCCATGATTACTCTTCATCAAATCGAAGCATGCTCGTCCCTCATCTACCAACCCAGCAATGGAGCATCCACGGAGGACCGCGACAAAGGTGACACCATTAGGCTCAACCCCTGTGCTCTCCATGCGCTTGAACAGCTCAAGGCAGTTTCTCCCCATGCCATTCATCGCAAGGCCGCTCACTGCACTGGTCCAAGTGTAAACGTTCCTTTCGCCCATGCTGTCAAACACCTCCATGGCTGCCGCCACCGTGCCACACTTGGAATACATATCAATCAAGGCGGTGCCGAGCGTGACTGACAGCCGCATCCCACGGCTGTGTGCATACGAGTGCACCCACTTGCCTCGTTCCAGCGCGCCCAATTGCGCACAGGCAGTGAGCACTGACACCAGCGTCGTCTCCCCCACAGCAGCGCCAGCATGACGCATTTCGTCGAACAGCCTCAAGGCCTCCCTTGACCGGCCCGTGTGTACATACCCGGCGATCATCGCGTTCCACGCGACATGGTCCCGCTGAGGCATTCCGTCAAACAGCTCGCGCGCAGCGTCCACTTGGCCGCCAGTGGCGAGAGCCCCCACCATCGCGGTGACGCACACCACGTCCGGGCTCGCGATCTCCGCGAACGCGGCCCGCGCGGCACCCACGTCCCCCGCCGCGGCGTACATGGAGACAACCCCGCTCTGCACGTGCGGGTCGGCCGCGTGTCCGTGGCGGAGTGCCGACGCGTTCACGCTCCCCGCTATCAGGGTCGCGTCCAGCGCGGACGTCGCGGCGGCGGCCAGGGCGGTCGCCGCACGGACGAGGAAGGTGAAGGAGTAGTTGTCGGGCGCGAGCGGCAGGTCGCGGAACGCGCCGAAGGCGAGGTGCGGGCGCTGGCCGCGAGCGAGGGCGCGGAGGAGGGAATTGTGCGCGAGGAGCGTGGCGGGGCGCCGCGGCAGGAGGAGGCGTGCGTAGGAGAGGTGGCCATCGGAGGAGGAGGAGGAGGCGAGGGAGACGAGGAACGCGGCCAGGTGGGACGGGGACGCGATGCGGCCCGAGACGAGGAGGTGCGCGTGGATCTCGCGGAGGTGGCGCTGCGAGGAGGCCGCCGCTGCCAGCGCCGCCGGGTCGCGGAGCGGCCGCATTTGGTTTGACACGCTCCGGCTTGTGAGCTACTCTGACGAGGCCTTCCCGTTTCGAGCATTCGCCGCGCGGAAGAGGCCTTGGAGCGAGGGGACGCGCCGCGCGCCCGCGCGTGGGCTGACGAGGCCGAACGCGACTACGAACCCTGGCCCGCACGGGAGTGGCCCGTTTCCATGGAAATTGCTATGCATACGACGACTCAATTGTCTGACACACGTACGACTGAGTTTGATCAGCGGCAGCCGTGCGTTGAACATCCGCCCCTTTCATTGATATGTGGTTGCATACTTGCATATGATTGCGCCCGTCGACGCCACTACACGCACAGGGCTAATCGGCGAAGGAAGAGTGAAAACCGGTGGATTATGGGGGAAGGCTCGGCAGAGCCTGCAAGCAAGACTGTAACATTTCACGTTGCCACGGTGAATAGCGGCACCACGCTTTACTGTGAAGATTGATGTGCCTTTCAGCAAGCCTCCTGGAAGGGACCAAGTTCACGGTCACAGACATGCAGAGGGGAGTAAAAAAGCCAAAGGAGATACTCTGTGAAGCCTTGCAAGATCAGAGATCAGAATGGTAACCTGCAAACTTGCAAGGGCTGCTGCCTACTCCAGCTCTATGGCGTGTGTAAAACAAAACAAACCTGACAAAAGTCCCGGACAGATGTTTTGCTATCGGATTAATCTAGCACTGGTAAATTACTTCCTGTGTTCAAGAATCCTTCTGAAGAGAGCCCCTTTTACAAGCATCTTAGCTGCAGGCTAGAGTTTGATCCATGCAAAGAAGTGATAGGATGGGCGGTGGTAAAGATAAAAAGACGCAAACCTGGGGAACCTGCTAGCTTGCAAGGATTGACAGCCACAAATTCTTCAGAGAACAGCTGATGAAGAGCATAAAGAGAAGCCGTAAATGCAAACCCTGAGCAAAGAAGATGCAATGTTGCTAATTATGGGGAAAACGCAATGGCCGCAAAGCAAGTTTCACCGAAGCACTCATTCCAGTCCTTTGCCATATTTGGAGAAACATGGAAAATCTGGTGAACTGTAAATGTACATCTCTTAGTTGCTTCCTCCACAATTAACTTCTTTATTCTTGCCTTCGACCTATCAGCTTTGTAGGACTGGTACATTGCAGGAACCTGGAGCAAAGTTTTTTTCTCCGAGAAAATGACAGCAAACCTGAAGGGACAATGAACAGCACAATTATCTTTTGAGCAGCATACTTTCAAAGGAATGAGCACGTCACTGCACTCCCAATGGCAATTTGATGCATTTACGAGGATGTGAAACAATGGATATTTCATATATAAGATCAGTACAAGTAAGGTATTGTAGTCGAAATATCATAATTTTTTAACAGGATGTAAACAGAGAAGTGAGGCCGCCATACAGTCTAGAAACCAATGCCCAATAACTCAAATATAAAATTGTGTAAAAAAAAATTTCAAGTGAGTGCTGTTCATGGTCAAGTGATACCGTGAGGGCCACAATGCCACTAATAAAATTTAACGCTTATGATCAGTGAAACACCAAACCGACAAGCTATGCCAAAGCTTCTGTGTTATTTGCTGGAATTGTCACCCAATTTCTTTTTCTGAAGTCTTGTTCTGCTGACTAGAAACAAAAAAGAAGAAAAAGAAAAGAAATGCTATTCTGACTTTAAACTGTTGGAGCACATGCTTTGGTCATTCTACTGCTTAGCATGCTGCATAATGTTTCCCTACTGACAAATCATGGGGAAACAAACTGGCTGCAGAATGTAGAAGAGACATGGTCCATTAAACACGGCCTGATTTCGCACTTCATCAAGACATCTTTGGCGGTGATACGTCAGTCCAGACAGGCAATGCAACATGTAACTCTGTCAAAGTCACGAAAACAGTTTCTTTGCCCTAAAAATAATCTTAAAGAGTATAAAACATCGAGTCTCTCTTTTATGCAAACTCTACCTCAAGACCACTACAAGATTGAAAGGTTCATAAAAAATACATCAGACTTTCTCTGTTATGGCATTAATGTTAATAAATATAGAGGTCTAAAGGCCCACTGAGTCAACAAGATAAAGAGAAGAATATCAAAACTTCACACACTTTTTGCACTGGGTTTTCACCATTATTCTGAACTGGGTTTTCACAGTTATTATGTCTAATAACAAAAAGAAAACATCAAGAAACTTTTTGCAGATTGAAAACAATGAATCAGGATTTAGTCCAAGCAATCTTTTATTTCTTTAGAATTCCACATAAATATGGTCAAATCAGTATCATTCTTCACTCAAACAGATGTCCTTAATGCACACATAGGAACGGTAACAGAACTGGCATTTATCCAGCATGGGCAATTTGGACAATTTTTCCAAAGACTCTGCTAAAGCTAAAACCTGCATGGAAAAGTTTGCACAAAACCTGGCTTCTGTCTGTGGTCTATATAAGACAGCTACAGTATGCTCAAAACTTTCTAGATCCCAGTTGGGCAGGAGAGTTGGAGTGTTCTTCAGGTTCATCCATTATGGTGTCCTGGAAGGACATCTACCTTGTTCTTGAAGCTACAGTTCCACTATATGTAGCTATGATACTGGCCTACCTATCCATAAAATGGTGGAAGCTATTCACCCCAGAGCAGTGCTCTGGGATCAACAAGTTTGTGGCGAAGTTCTCTATTCCTCTGCTCTCTTTTCAGGTCATTTCCACAACCGATCCTTATGACATCAATATCAAGCTCATATACTCGGATATCCTACAAAAGTCGCTTGCCTTGCTGGGATTTGCAGCCATTTCCAAAGCATGCTGTGCAGAGAAGTTTGACTGGCTGATTACTGGTTTTTCTTTATCAACACTTCCCAATACACTGATTGTTGGCATCCCATTGCTGAAAGGAATGTATGGTGAGCAAGCCGGCAAGCTACTAAGTCAGATAGTAGTCCTCCAGAGCCTAATTTGGTACACACTTCTTCTATTTTTGTTTGAACTTCGGGCTGCTAATGGAGTGGCCACCACTACATCATCTGAAACTACAGGTATGTACCAGAACTGACTGACTCGATTTAGAATGAAAATTTGAGGTTGCTTCCTCTAAACAGCATGGCTTAAACACATTTACATGTTTATTTAAGATTAGAAATCCAAGATATCCTGGCTCCAATTCGAAATAAAATTGTTCCAAGTAATGAACTAGTATTTGAGCATCGTTTCCCAGTACCAACTGTATTTCTACTGATATTCATTTTTTTATGTGTGTCCATGATAACCTTCACAGATAGTTGCAAAAATGAAACACTCCTGCAAATGTTATAGATCTTACTTTCCAAACGAAGGAAGCCCGCTAGATACTCAAAGAAGTGTCGTTTAAGTGACAAATGTAAGAAAATATGCATTCTATGATGGTAGCACAAACTGATCTTACAGATGTCGTATAAATGTATAATGCAATCATATTATTGTGAACTGAGAATACACTAAGCAAAGAGAACATAGCTAATTCTCCGTTTAATAGAAGAACCAATGAAGTGAAATACTGTTCTAGTTGCATCAATTCTATTTTACCCTGCAGTAGCAACTATAGTGTCATACTGACAGGAACTGGCCTATTCTGCATAAATATACAACTAACTAACTATATTGTCTAGAAACCACCTGTAGTATTTAAAGTTCAGAATGAAACAGAGATTTGAATCGCTACAGCCCAATTTAAAGGTGCCTGTACAATCATTTATAATGGAGAAATTACTTCTTTTTTTTAGATAATGGATAGAAATCCGGCCTCTATATCCAAAAGTGGATATACACAGCCAAGGAGAAATTACTTCATACTTTTTCGTTGTGATGCAGTTCATACTTTACGCAATAGATTTGTCTGAAACATTGTACATGAACTTGCTTGAATTATCCAGTGATTGAAGTATATTTTGAACTTCTTTTTCATATACACCTCTCCAGCAAGCAGCTTAACTTATCTTCTGGGAATTTAACTTATTGTTTTTTATTAAATTAGTTCGACGGTTTTTATCCCATGTCATGTTTCAAAATTGAAGCAGAATCAGGTACTAGAGGGCCTACACAGCAAAGATATGGAGATGTTCAGGCAAAAGGTGTATCAGCAAGATGTTCTTGTGCTTTTCGCTTTTTGTTGGTGGTTGGTAAGAAGCTAGTGATGAATCCCAACATGTATGCATGCCTGGTAGGTTTAATTTGGGCACTGGTTGGCTTCAGGTATGTAAATGAGTTTATATGAATCAATTTTGGCTTAAAGCAGAAATGCAGCTGTTATTGACTCACTTCATACAACTCCATAACATACCCACAGGTGGCACATACAATTACCGTTGATTGTCAGCAATTCCATAAGGATACTCTCGGATGGAGGGCTGGGAATGGCAATGTTCAGCCTAGGTGAGAATTACATTGGCAAAGCTAAATTGTATATGCAGATATACTTTGCAAAAACCAATTATATTATTATAACTTCTAAATACTTCTAATCACAGGCCTTTTCACTGCTCTACAAACTAAAATTATAGCCTGTGGAGCTAAAAGGATGCTACTAGCATTAGCCATCAGGTTCTTTCTAGGACCAGCACTAATGGGTATGTCTTCTTATGCTATTGGAATCCGTGGAGTTTTGCTGAAGATAGCCATTGTACAGGTATATTCTAGTTCTTTCTTTTGGATGAGCTATTTATTTGTAACTGTGAACAATTCAACCACAGAAATTACGATTGACCTGTCAAGATCATATTCAGGCAGCTCTACCTCAAGGAATAGTTCCGTTTGTGTTTGCAAAGGAGTACAATGTCCATGCAGATATTCTGAGCACTGCGTAAGTAGATCTCCTACCATGATACGATCCTATGCTTGTATATATGAAGAAGCAGGGAAGCATTAATCGACACCTTACACTGATATCTCTTATGGCAGGATAATTGTTGGCATGATGATTGCAGTTCCTGTGGCGCTGGCTTACTACTTTGCAATGATCATCCCAGCTATCAAATAACTATTTGCAGAAGCTAGCCTGATTATGTTCATTTGAGAAAACAATGACGGTTCACTGTAGAGAATAAATTCAGTTATGAGTGAATATTTTGCTAGACTGTATATATATGTGCCCTTGGGTTTGTGGCGAACCATAATAAGGATATCTGATTTGTATCTTAGTGCATAGTGGCCATACATTTTTCTTACCATTTCAACTATGAACAACTCTAAATGAACAGAACATGTAGAGAAAACTCACATTTGGTCTCCCGGTCAACGCGGCGTGCGCTGTTTCATCAGACATTCCATCCAACAGATGGTGCACTGCACCCACCCTTGAGCTGCTACCACCCTGTGGGGCATTCTGCCGAGCACCTTGCAGGCGTGGCCAGGGCTAAATGCCACAGGTGAAGAGCAGAATAGCCGGCTCAGCTTGATCCAATGGAACAGAATCCAAGAGCTTCATGTGTATCAACCATTTCTTGGCCTCAATTTCCTCTCTCCGGCGAACAATTACATGGCATATGGCATATTGGCATTCACACACCCTTTCCTTCCAACTGTGGTGTGGAAGAACAAACAGTTCGCTTCACCGGCAGCGTGGAATATGTAACGGTTTGGCATTTCGTAGTTGCGCAAGATCAAAGCCCGCCTAGTGTCATCCACGGCTCACCAATATTGTGGCCCACTGGTTTGTGGTTTTGGGCTTAGCATAAAAGTGGGCCAGTTTAGTATAGAGTTTTCTTCTTCTTCTTTTTTTTTTTCGCGAAAGGTTGGTACAGTTCTGCAGTTCTCGACACGTACAGGTAATAATTAACTGTAAGTACAGTTTTTTAGTAGGATGTGTTTGGTTGGAGGGATATGTTGGGTTGGATTAGAGCGAATTCGTTTTTTTACGGTATTTGATTTGGGCACAGGTGAGATGGAATGATCCCTGAAATGAAATATTCCCTTTAGATCTTTGTTAGCTCCATTCCTAACAACTGACGGATCAATCCAACTTATTTTCCTTCTCGTTGATACGTGGGCCATATCTTTCAAACCCTCAATAGGATCATTTTAACCTTGTGTCAAACACATAGATAAAACTATTCCATTAAAAAACTAGAATGGATCTAACTCATCTCACTTATTCCAGACCCAACACACCCTTAACGTAACTTACTTGAGTGAATCTGTATTACTCAACAATGTCATTATTACCAACTCACTCCCCAAGAAAGCACAAAGCCAGATCAGCCTCACCTTCTTGCCCCCGAAGAAAAAGAAAGCCACGCAAGCCACGCGGAGATTGATCTGAGCCGCCCATCTCACAACAAGCCACGCGGCGAGAGATCTGGGCTGTCCATCTCACAACCAGCTCCTCCCCCGCGGCCCCACCCCGCCGCTATAAATAGGCGCTTCCCCTTCCTCCCCTTCTTCCCCACCACTCCAAAACCCACACCACCACCACCGCTCGCATTTCTCCCCGCTCCTCGCGCCGCCGCCGCGTAGTCATCGAGTCGAGCAGAAGCGTTCCTCCTGCCATGGAGACGGAGTTCAAGGTTCCCGGCGTCTACTCCGACACCAGCATTCCCGTGGAGGATCCGGCTTCCGGCCTCAACTCCGACGTCAGCAAGGACACTCCTCCTGCCGTTGCGGCCCCGGGTCCCGGCCTCTACCTCGAGATCGGCAAGAAGGCCAGAGGTATACACGCGCTCCTCGTCTTGTTTGGTTCTCTTCTTTCTGGGTGGTTTTTGAGGGGGGGTTTTGGTGTGGCGGTTGCCGGTTTGAGCAAATTTTAGTGGAGTGGTTTGCTGATTTCTGCTGCTTTTCCTGGTGTTTTTGCAGATCTTCTGTACAAGGACTTCCACACGGACCAGAAGTTTACCCTGACCACCTACACCAAGAATGGAGTTGTGAGTATTACCAATTCCCGCATGCTTTTACTGGTTCCTTTCTTGTGGACATCTTGGCTCGCTTGCTTCGATTGTTAGTGTGTAGTGGTTTGGAATGGTTTGAGTAGGATCTCGGTGGGTGTGTGATATGCGTGTCGGAGTTGTGTTGGTTAGCGGGGCTCGGTGTGGTCCGAGCTCGTGTGTGTGGCGGGTTGTGGCCAGTGTGTTTGTGGAATTGACCTGCGGGTTTACTGAATTTTGGTCTGATTTAATTTTGAGTTGAGTTGGGTTGAAGAGTTGGTGAATAGTTCATTTTACCTTTCCTTCTTCCTGGTGTTGGATGAGAAAGTGAATCGGTGATCGAAGCGTCGATTGGGTTTTTCTGTTCGATTGACAGGTGGTCAATCTGTCAGGTATCAGTTTGTGATCGAAGTTTCCATTGGGTTTTTTGTTCGTTGGATGGTTGGTAAATCTGTCAGGTTTCGGTTTGTGATCGAAGAATCAACTGTGTTTGTTTGTTCGGTCCATGGGTGGTCAATCTGTCAGTATCAGGTTTCGGTTTGTGATGGAAGAGTCGATTGAGGTTTTTCTGTTCGATCGACAGGTGGTCAATCTGTCGAGTTTCAGTTTTGTGATCGAAGATTCACTGGGTTTTTTGTTCGATGGATGGGTTGTCAATCTGTCGTGTTTCGGTTTGTGATGGAAGAGTCGATTGGGGATTTTGTGTTCGATCGACAGGTGGTTAATCAGTCAGGTTTCGGTTTGTGATCGGAGAGTGTTTTGGATTTGTCTGTAATTCTGTTAGATCGATGGATGGTCAATCTGTCAGGTTTCACTTTGTTATATAAGATGCTTCCATTCCGTTGCCAGTTTAGTGGGTTTCTTTTTGTTAGAATTTACTAGTAATTTCGTAGTTCTTAAATTGTGCAACGAGTTGACTTGTTGATAATTTTGGGTTTCAGTCGAGAGGTTCCCAGTGATAATTTTTTATGGTTTAGCTTATACTGCTTTGTTTGATCTTTCCTTCAGTAGATGCTGCATGTCAACGTCAACTTGTGTGTGTTTGTACTGATGCTTTGTTTCATGGGTGTCAATTGCAGATTGTGTTGGATATCTTGTTCTGTCTACTAATAAAATAATCAAATATGACTCTTACTATTTGAATTCTGTGATTCTGTCTACAGGCAATCACTGCTCTAAGCACAAGGAAAGATGAAGCTATCTTTAGCGAGATCCAGACCGAGCTGAAGAACAATAATGTGATGCTGGATGTGAAAGCTACTTCCGATTCTCAGGCAAGTTTCTCCTTGAAAATGCCCTTCATCTGTCAAATGTTATCTGATTATTAGTTCCTGATTAAATTTGCTGGTGAATGATGGACTATAAATTGAGTCAGTAGCTTATTTACTGGTGATTGATTTGTGTTTATCCTTTCCAATTCCCAGGTGTTAACTACAATCACAACTGAAGATCTTGGTGTATCAGGCTTGAAGCAAATCGTATCATTTCCTTTTCCATATCAGACAGCTGGGAAGGTATGTGCATCTTCATCTCTAATAGATTGGTTGGGTCTTTTGGAGTTCAAATTGACTTGCCGTTTTGACTCTCTACCTTGTGGTTACAGGCTGAACTCCAGTACCTGCATGACTACGCTGGTATCAGCTTCGGTGTTGGCCTGAACTCAAAGCCTGTGGTTAACGTTTCTGGTGTTTTCGGCAACAAAGCTGTCGCTGTTGGTGCTGATGTTGCATTTGATACTTCTACTGGGGACTTCACCAAGTACAATGCTGGACTGACTCTCAACAATTCAGATCTTGCTGCTGCTCTGACGCTGTAAGTGTTTTCTTCTAACAATGCTCACTGTTAACTACTTGCAATTTTGCAATTCATGTCTACAATATTTCCATGTGTGTACCTGTTTGCTAGCCTGAGGATACATTGCTCTTAATCTGACTTCTCAGGAACTCCTAACCGAAGCAAATTTTCTGTGATGTTGCACTTTCTCTTTTGTATCCATGCGTGAAATCCTCGGCTTTTGGTCTTAATGGTGTAAGGTTCCCATTTTCAGGAACAACAAAGGGGACAGCCTCACTGCGTCCTACTACCATCTGGTGAACAAAGAGTCAGGTTCGGCTGCTGGAGCGGAGCTGACCCACAGCTTCTCGACCAAGGAGAATACCCTCAGCATCGGGACGCAGCACGCCCTGGATCCTCTCACCACCGTGAAGGCGCGCTACAACAACCACGGCATGGTCAGCGCCCTCATCCAGCACGAGTGGAGGCCCAAGTCTTTCTTCACGGTCTCCACCGAGGTCGACACCAAGGCGATCGACAAGGCCTCCAAGGTTGGACTGTCGCTGGTTCTCAAGCCCTGATGCCCCTCTCCTGATGGCGATGATTCCACGGCGATCCCCTTTTTGGTATAGTAGGATAGGATGGTATCGTCTCGTATCAGCAGCTCCTGATGTCTAGTGAAACTTAGTCTGGTTAACCTCTTGGCTCAACTTTGGTGCCGTGGCATCTTTACTCTGGAAACTTGGCCTCGTAGCATCATTCTGAGTATTTCCCACCTAGTAGTAGTAGTAGTATAGTGTTTTCCCATGGCATGTTTTACATGTTAAAACTGAATTCGGGGGTTGTGATTAACAATCCAATCCATACTAATGTTCTTGTCACTGGCATCTTGTCAATAGTTGGATATCTTACTGTAAGCTCCATGTGTTGGTTTCAATACTACATTGAAAACTGGTGCAAAAAAAATGGTAGCATTAGCAGAGGGCAAGAAATGCATGCACTTAATTTATTTATCGCCAATGTATATCACATATTACATGGCTCCAACATGATGGAGGTATCTCTGCAAAAATGCATAAAGAACATGCATACATCAACAGGCGAATTGCCTGCAGACAAATTATTCACAGCATAACCGGTGATTCTGCATAGATCAAATGTTCGAATGTACAATGTAATTTCACTTCATTGGTGAATTCTTCAGTAGGGCAAACGGTTCCATTGCCCAGCAGTATCTCTAGCTTTGTGTCATTCAGTTTTCCTTTTGTGAGCTATACCGAATAGTTGTCTACTGTCTACAATAGAAGTTCTGCAAGTACCACCGCAGCAAGTCTACGATGACACTTCCCAGACCTTGTAATCCTGTCCCTCCGCAGCAACTACCCAGTTTGTGGGGCCGCTTGGCTCAAAATGTCCTGCGCCAATCTTCATTGTTACCCTCTCATCAATCTCTGCCGCATATAAATTTCCTTCTGCTTTCAGTATCTTGATCTGTAAATGTTATATATAAATTCAAGCATTAGAGAAATTCATGAATAGAGTGGGGAAGGGCGAGGAGGTAAAAGGGTACCATACGATACAGTAGGAAGTTTTACCTTGCTACGGCAATGGATCTTTTGGCGATTTCTAATAGAAATTAATTTAGCGATCTCTGGCTGTAAATGCGAAAATATATGATCATAGAAGACTGCAGGAGTGCCTGGGTGAGTTAAGATATAGACATATCCTTGCAACTCCATACCAAAGGGGAATCTCCAATGACCCTACAAAGATATAAAAAGAAGTTACCCATGATTTTGTTAGAACACAGATTACCAGCTCCAATTAAAATTTGATTAGGATCCATAAAAGCATTCTAGTTTCAAAAGAGTTCTACAAGGATGGACTGAGCAAAATTAGCAAAATTTATTTGTTTGAAAACAGGAAATTAATCAGCATTCATAAATGAGGACAAAGCACCTACTATCTGACTATTATTAAGAATACATGCAGATCATTGCACATTTGTGATATTTCTATGCAAATATAACAAAAATATGATATGTCAGATTTGCCAGAATCATGCTGCCATATAGTAACCTTCTGAAGATAATGCTGTGGAGTAATACTTATTTGTGTAGGTAGGGATTTTGTAATGTACCTGAGTAGAACCAGTGTCATGATTTTCAATAAATGTGACAGCACGCGAAGGCCACCAACCTAACACTCCAGGGGGTTTTCCTTTTTCATCAGACAGACGCCAATACTCAGATCTTTCCAGTGCCTGTATACCATAAGTAAAACTCCATATTACAAATGCAGAAAAGATAGGTAAAACAAAAGTGTACGACAAAATATGCATGGCTAATCCAGAACAATAGCATCCTTCTCAAACTGGGACAACTGGCCATTACAATCATGGATGAGTTAACTATCATCAGAAAACCACTTTACAACAGATTAATGAGCCTTTAAAGATTCCCATGGAACAGGAATACTGCCAAAGATGCAAGTTTAATTAATTCACATCGTGGGTGGTTCAGCATTCTGTGTCTTTGTAGCAGCAATAAAATTTTAATTATCAAATAATTGAAGGACGAAGTATACCTCCACCCAAAAGAAAAATGCTAAAGGGCAGGAAATTCTTCATGATGCATATCAGAACTGAAAGAAGCTCAAACCATGGAAATGCGTATAAATTCTAGAGTTACAAAAATACTAAATCACCCATAAGCGCTATTATAAAACTTGGTAAGAAAATGGAATCTCACAGAGTGAAGTATTCCTTTAGTGGTAACATCAAATGCACCAGCAGTTCCGTTTGTAGCATTTATCCAATCAACTATTCTCTGCCTGTGGGCATCTTGATTATAATCCATTTCACCATAGGTGTAACTGAGAGAATCCCAGTACTCTCCTACTGCAAAATATGGTTCACTTGCTTCCAAGTAATCGTGGACATATCCACCCCAAAATCCGCGAACAAAATCAAGTCGCCATCCATCGTATCCAACTTCCTTTCTGCAAGTCAAGCAGAAGCAACATACAATGAAGTCATCTGATGCTAACATTTTCAGGAATGCTGCTCTAATGCTATGCTCTATAATTAATTTATCCTGTTCAGCTAATGAAAATATGCAGCAACCACATTAGGACTAGTAAGCTACTGTTCCCATGTTGGAGTAATGGGAACATCTCCAAAGAAAGGAAACAACAATACTCCCTAATAAATTGGCTAATTCTCCAAGAAATAGTTTCAGTATTAATGAGGGTAAAGCTCCTGCAATATCTTCCCCTTTTTTTTGCCTATTTCCAAGCACTACACAATTACATAGTTACAGAATCGACCATCCATAATCTACATGGCAAAAAAATATGTAAAATATGGTGGAAGACATGACAATTTGCAGATATTCAAGTGTAACATTTGTCCACTCCAGTTTGTTGTAGGAGCTAAGCAGGCTACAATATATACCTATTATCGTAGCATGAAAAAGAATCTTGTGATATTGATGAGGATGTGCACTGTGTACATTCCATTTTGTGGTAAGAGTATAGTAAACTAACATATATGAAAATATAGCTTTGAAAAGAATGTGATATGAGGAAAGAAAACTAGCACTCAGCTGCACACGCCATCCAGAAACAATGTATGTACATCGAATCTATTTAATTTGTTGTATGCGGATGCTATGACATACAACCCTTTGCATGGGAAATATACGTATATAGTTAAGCATGAGCAACAAAAGGAGTTTTAGCCAAGAAAAAACAAGATAACATACCTCATCCAACGAAGCCATTCTTTAAGATCACTCCTCACAAACTCTTGTGAGTGATCAATGTTTGGGGCTGCATGGAAGTTATCTCCACTGCTCTTGTTTCCTCTTCCCTACAAGGACATATAGTTTTACCCCAAAATTAGAAAGGGACTCTAGTACATCACATAGTGCATTGTTAAGAAAAATGAAATGGAATAGGCATGTAGAACAACATTGTGATTGTTCAATATTCATGGCTGCTGAAGTTTGAGTATGTCTTTTTTCCATTTTTGGAACTCAGGTCAATTTCTATGTTCTTATGGATGCTAATCTGTGTTTACTTCCAATACTAAATGTATGCAAGTTGAAAAGGTGGAGTTTATCAAAGTTTGTAGGTCACTCAATGAGACTCTCTCCAAGCATCATTTGTTGGTTAAATTAAGCTTATGTATGCAGAACTTTATCAAGCTCCACTGGAGGAAAATATTTGTGAAATGAAATCAGTAGTTCATGCAGAAAATCATAATGTTGTGATACTTAGTTAACATAATAAACATTCATGAATGACATTTTCAAATAACTCTAATTAAATAGTTTGCAAGGGCAGGTGGAACCTCACCTGGAAATGTGGATCATCTGCAACAACTGCTCGATCATCCCAGTTAAGGCGTCCACCAAAAATATTCCAGACGCCGTTTTGGTTCTGAAACTGAGCACACCTGTGATTCAGGACGGCATCACCAAGAACCTTCATACCGGCTTCATGAAAAATTTTCACAACCTCCTTCAACTCTTCCATGGTCCCATATCTGAAACATTAATGTTATCATATTAATGAATGGCATGAGCTGACATGATGGGTTCATATTACTGCATAAAGGCATAGATCTTTTATTGTCTCATAATTTTCCTTATGAAAATCATTGTTTTTTTTTAAACAAGGAAGACAGCAACTAGGAAGCTTTTTCATAAGGGTAGTCAAAATCAAGTAGGATGAGCGGTAGTTTTCTGGACAAGTGAAGCCTCAAGCGACATATAAATATTTATTGCATAGTATTGGTAGTGTTAGCTACAGAAGAAAAACAAGCTACTGCAACAGGAATAGTGCCTTTAATATCCATATGTGAACTTCATATGCTACCCAGGTTTTCATTTCCGCTAGATAATGTAGTACTAAAATCTTCAGAACAAGTGCTATGTGCTAGATTGTAGAAGGTTAGCTGAGGCAGGCAATGGAGAATTAGTAGTAGATTGGTTTGGAAACAGCAATGGCTTTACATAAAACGAGCTGGAGCATAGCACCATCTTAGCTCTAACTTGGTTATTAGCTTTATATCTAACTTACCAACTATCCCATCTCTTTTTTTGTAGATAATGGAAGTGTAAACTTCCAGCCTAGCACCAATATTACTAATATTTCAAATTTCATAGAAAACGTTACTAAAGTAACACAATAGTTGTGCACACAGAGATATACCTGGAATTTAGATTATACAAATCCCTTGGCATGTATCCTTCAGGCGACACAGAATCAGTAGGTGGTGGTGACCAGACAATGGTAAAACCCATCGATGACAACTCCTTGGCCTTTGAGCCAAGTTCCACATACCATTTTCCTGACTTATGAGATTCCCAGTTAAATCCTTGACACAATATTTCAAACCCAGATCCAGTACCAGAACAAGCAGGCTTCACAATGGATGAGTCATCAATGTAAACAGATTCCTCTACAGTATCAATTGTGGGGCTCCTAAAAATGCTATAAGCTTCTGCAGCTAACCTCTCGATTTCTTGTAGGATATCCTCTTGCAGAACTTTATTCTTCGCTCGCTGACCTCTTCTAGACGACAGCCCAACCACCAGATTCCTTATATCACTGATTAAGCCATCGGCTTGTGAAGGCTTATCATCAGCTTTCTGTTTCTCAGCCTTATGAGTCTCGTCGGCGTCTGCTCTTGTAAGAGGAATGTAGAAATCGAATCCATTCTCCACATTTCTCAACCAAGTATACTCATCAAGTTTTACCACAAAAATCAGACCAGAATACTCTCCATCCAATAAGAATGATACAGAGTTGCCTGTTCCATCAGCTTTTTGCTGCAGTATGAAAAAAGATGTGTGAAGACTGAAGAGTGATACTTAACTGACTTCCCACGGCTGAAACTATTGAAACATTAATACAAAACCATCTTGAAAAATGAAAAGGCAACAATTGAGGCATTTTCAGTGCTTTCAGAGAACATATTGTACTACTACCAAAATAACCCAAACAAACAGCACCTACATTGAGGATGTACGATTGTTGAAAGAGAACTGCTGATAAGAAAATTAGGAGCTTGCCCTCACTTGACTAGTAAAGGCAGAAATCACCCCCAAAAAGAAGCCAGCCCGTCTGTAATGGAGTAGGGAGACAAACAAAGAATTTCGCACAGAGGTCTACTCTATATACTTAGTATATTTAACTTCACAATTTCCTTCAGATTTTCAAAATTTTGCCTTGAATCTTGATATAAAGTTTTGCACATTTCCCTGGTTAAAGGGAGACTAAAAGTAACCCTCTTAATAATGGATCATTTGAAGGTATAGATTGAAAAAGGAAAACGTAGAAGAGTTTTATACTTTTCTTAAGCAATCGGAAAAACTGAAATCATTTCTGTACACTTAAAAACATATTCCTTTTTTTTTATTTTTCTATAGCGAGCATTCTTTCATGATTTACCACATATGTATCTGCCATAGTGGTAAATTCCAGTTCAGACAACTTAAGAAGTTCAGATGATACAATTCCCTGTTTTTGGAGCGTAGATAGAATCAGGAAATACCAAAAATACAAGTGAGCCTGACTTACTTTTCCAGAACACCTTTACTTGTTAATTTTTGTATAACACAACTTGTAAGTACATTTATCTTGTTATTTAGCTTGATACAATTCAATGTCATTTCTTTGCCTCTACCAAGGGATCAAGGTCCTTACTTGTAGCATGGTCTGAAGAGCTTTCTGTCGGAATATCTTCGTTGCGGGTGGATGTGGTTCTGGGGGGATCTCCCATGTCATATTATTGTCTTTGCAAACTCCCCAATGAATGATAACTTCTCCAGGAATATCAGTGTCGAATTCCACGGCATGTTTATTTGTTCCATTACTTTCCCTCACATTAACAGTTACAAAATTCTGAGCATACACCGTTTTTAAGATTGGGTATTCCTCATAGAACCCTGAAATGTGTTTGGCTCTTGAACCTTTATCATCAGGTACAGTTTTTTGTGGCTCAACAATAGGTCCCTCAGGTTTCTGTAACACGTTAGATAGGTGACCTAAAGCCCCTAAGAAATCAGAAATTTGAGTATGTTAGATAACTGAAATATGAAAGATGCAAATGGGGCAAATTTTCAATGTGGTAATATTCATGATCAAACATCTTATTACATGATCAAACATCCTATGAAAATTACTAAGATTTTAACCCTAAATAAGATTCTTTTCTTATAGAAGGAAATGCATTTTTACATAACATAAAAAACAACCAAAGAAAAGTACAAAGTGCCAAACCACTATAGTAATAATCCAAAACATGATAGTCACTGAAATTCTTCCTAACCTGGCCTGACATCAATATCTTGTTCTGTTCCTAGTAAATCTCCACCAAAGGATCCACTTAAGGGTATTCTGAAATCCTGACCCTTATGCTGAAACCAAGCACCTGTTTCCTCTTCCTAGCAAAGCAGCAGTCCATTGAGACATTCAAATCAAAAGATGAATGCAAAAACGTAGTAATTAAAAGAAAGAGTAGTGCATGTAATTCAACTAATCTATGGATCTAGAGGCATGTGTTTATCCTTTAGTATGCAGATATACCTGTAGGGGTTATATCTTATTCTTTTCTTAGACAACTAAAAAATGGGAAGACAACTTCCACCTGAGGCACTTTCAGCATTTTTATGAATTGAATGGGCCAGTCATAGACTTCTAGGCCTTTTGATACATGGTACAGAATGCCTAGGAAATAAAACTGACAGCACAGAAAGCATACAACAGCGTAAAATTTGAACCTTTAGAACAAAATTGATAGCAGCAATTGGTGTGCCCTTATCAATTTTGATTTGCATTTCATGAATCATCTTGCCTTCTGAATTGTGCAGAGTGTCCAAAGGTGTTTCAATTGCATAGTCCTGAAAGTTTGAAATATTGTTCAGCAATAGGAAGATGAAATGAGAAAGTTATGGCTAAAGGATGGTAAGAACGCAATGAGCTTTTGACCCAGACATCAAACAAACTTAGAGATCCCTAGGATGTGAATGTCAGTAGTGAGTGCTTTAACATTTTTTCATAGGATTAGAACAACCTTAATGGGCACTGAACCAGGAGGTCTCATGTCTGAAGGAGGTTGGTCCCATTCTCTGCAAAAATTATAGAAAACAAGTGATAACAATAAAATGGGTCACTAAATATTTTTTTTGCATCCAAGGGAGGACATGACAGCAACAATTAAAACTGAAAGACAACAAATGTCAATTTTTTGCCTTTTACATAAATGTATGCATGTTGAAGCTTGAATACATACAAAAACAAAAGATACGACAAATCTTAATTCTAAATATTCCTTGCAAAACTATCGCGCCTTTTAAGTAACTTATAGAAGATTGGAATATCAAGACAACTCCAAAGGAGATAAGGAGACATAACACCCAGCAACCTGCAATTAAAATTTAAGAACTTATCCTTCATATTTTGCAGATATGCTATTTCTAATCAGCTTGCGCTTCAACGCTATATCAAAATTCCAAACAAAAAGAAAAACAGAATAAGGGCCAACCAACATGGTTACGGCACTACCCGTCACCCAATCAAAATTCTCTTTTCGCGCGCATTTTCCAAGTGTAGCAAAAAATCAATGGCACCCACCTTGTAAGAAATTTTCATAATGAATCTGTTTATAATTTCCTCTAATCGAAACCAAATAAAGATTAAGGGTTGCATTGACAGTAATTTCACTATATACAAGTGCTTAGACTGGATCGGTGAGGTTAGATAGATATGGAAAGCAGCCTACCACTCAGACATACCTGCCAGTCTGACAACCATTGTTGATTCAAAAGACGCTCTTAAGAATGCACAAATCAACTCCCCGCGGGTGATCAAAACAAGGATGCACTCATAATTCATAAAACATGCAAACAGAGAGACAACTCGGAGAGAGAGGCAGCGAGTACCTTCCATGCTCACCATCGTAGGAGACACCCCAATGCAGCACCCACTTCCCCTCTACATCGCAACCGATCACGACCTTGCACTTGCCCTCCCCATCCGGCTCCGCATCAACCCTCACCCACGCCTTCCCTTCCACCTGAACACCACAGACCCATCACCAACAAAAAAAAAACGAACCATAGCTTCGCCGCAAATCACAACAACAGAGCAGAACAAGTTACCGTTCGGGATCGGCGCAAGGGGAACTTCTCGGAGAACACCACCCCGGCCTCCCCGGAGCCGGACACCGGCGTCTCCGCCGCACCGGCACGGGCCACGACGACGCCGCCACCGCCACCGATCCTCACTCTCCTAGGGGACGTGGCCCGGCACCGCCACGCCACCAGCGGCCGCGCGGCCGTCAGGAAGGCGCCGCCGAGCAGCACACCGCTCGCTGTCGGACCCGCCCGTGGGATCGCCGGAATGCTCCAGCTCGCCACCGCCATGCCGCCAACCTGCCTCCTCCTCCCCCCTCCCTCTCTCTCCCTCCCTGTGTGCGCGCGCGAGCGAGGCGTGTGTGTGAAGGAGCGTGAGCTATGGAGAAGGGAGGGAGAAAAATGGGGGAAGGGGAAGAAACAGACGGGAGGGAGGAAGGGGATGAAAAGCGAAACGAGCGTGGAGTATACAAAAAAAAAAAAGAACTAGAAAAAGGAAGAGATATCCCACGGGTGACGGGTCGGTTTACGTGGCAGGAAAGCGAAAAAGGGAGGACGGCTAGATTGTTTCGCGGGCCCACTGGTCATTGACAACAGCGAAGGCCGGTGGGGTTTTCTTTCTGTAGCGTGCGATGGATCGGGAAGGGGGGAAAAGTTAATTACTATGTCGGGATCCCGAAGAGGACGCGGCCCCCGATTAGTGGTGGGAATGGTAATAATTAAATTACTTGCCCGTTAATTAATGGCGCAGGGGAAGCTTGGTTAAGACAAAAAGGACGCGCCGGAAGCGTGGGGTTAGAAGCATATGGGGCCACATGTCTCTGTCTCGTCCTAAATAGACGGGCTTGCACGGGTGGGTGTTGGCCGAAATGATAGGGGAGGCTTTCTCTCGTTTCTCCGGTTAAATGGAACGGTTAGTTTGTGTAGCCCCCGATGAATAGAAAATGGCCCACAAAAATTGTCCTACTCAGGTGTAGATAAACACAACGTAGCAATCAAGTCAAAGCACCTGAAACTGACAAATAGTAGTGAAACGAGTACTATAAGATTAGAGAACCATAATAATAAAAAAACAGTACTATCTTAATTTTAAAACATACTCCCTCCGTATAGGAAAAAAAAGGTCGTTCTAGCCCCTAACCTCGTTTGCGATTTAAACGACGTTCTAAACCACAGCCAGGCCTTGTGGACGGAATTGCCCTTGTCTATTCGATAGCCGAGCTCCCGCAATTAATCCGCAGCACTCCCGCGCTCGCCTCGTTTAATTCCATTAGCGCCGCATGCATGCATGCAGCACGCCGCTCAACCTCGCCGCTCACGCTCACCGCCGCCGCTTGCGTCGCGCTCGCCATTCCTGCTCTCGTCGCGCTCGCCGGCCGCGCTCTCGTCACGCTCGCCGCCGCCGCTCGCATCGTGCTCAAGATGCTCGATGAGAAGCGCGAACGTGAGCTCGCATCGTGCTCAAGTTGGCTTACCAGTGTCGCCGTCGTCGTCTTCGAATACAGGCTCGTTAAGCTCGAACGACCCAGGGAACGAATTGGCCATGTGTACTCCAACAGTGAGAGGAAGCTAGCTAGAACTAGAAGAAGAGATGACTCAGTACTCCAAACGTGAAAGCAAGCTGGCGTATAAATACGGGCAAACAGTAACCCAAGCGTCGGCATTCTCAGCGTGCGCACGAGAAAAAATTACCACGGCATATGTGCGCGAATAGCAGTAACGAGCGCCAGGCCAAAAAATTTCAGGCTCACGCGCGGCAGCGAACCCAAACTAAAAAACCAAAAAAAAACACGCCTATAAACGCACCTGCATGAGCACCATGCAACCAATCAAAGCGCACACGCCGGCCCAAAACAGTCCCATGCAAAATCAAGCGACCAGCCAAAAAAACGTCGTTCTAGCCCTAACCTCGTTTGCGATTTAAACAACGTTCTGAATGCAATTAATCCGCAGCACGCCCGCCGCCTCGTTTCCATCAGCGTAACGCCGCTCGTTACGCCTGCTCGCCTCGTTTCTATTCTTAAGTCGCACGACGCTCGCCGCACCTGCAGCTCGCCGCTCACGCTCACGCTCGCCGCCGCCACTTGCGCTCACGCTCGTTGTCGCCGCTCTCGTCGCGCTCGCCGCTCACGCTCGCCGTTGCCGCTCACGCTCGCGAAGGCATGGAGGTGGTGTCGGGCTCGAAGATGGAGGTAGCGCCGGACTCGAAGATAGAGGTGGCGCCGGACTCGGAGATGGTGCCGAACTCTTTGCCGCCGGACTTGGAGATGGTGTCGGACTCTTTGCCGCCAGACTCGGAGATGGTGCCGGATTCCTTGCCGCTAGGCGCTTTTGTATGCGCTCGCTGCCATCTCGTCCATGAGGACCGCCAAGCATGGAATCATGCGCACTCGTCACTATGGCCATGCTCTCGCTGCGGGCTCGTCCACGCGGAATACAAAATCGGTGCCATGATTTACGGCCTCGACGAGTTCGACTGCGAGCTTTTCATTCCCGATCTGGACAATGTTGTGATGCATGGCAATAGTATCGAGATACCTACACACGTGCTCAAGATGCTTGACGAGAAGCGCGAACGTGAGCTCGCTGCCGGAAAGGATGACGCCAAAGCAACGGTAAGATAACACAACTAATCGCATTACAAGGATGTCTCTATTAATTGAGTGTGTAAGCTAACTAGCTTCATTCTAAATGTTTGATGCAGCAAGAGTAGCATCGGCTTCATCTAGCAAAGATGGTTGACAAGGGATAGAAGTTGGTAGCCGATCTTCTCTTTCTAATGTTCCTTTTTTCATGTGAGGAATCTTGAAGTTGTTGCATCCTTTCACCTTCATAGCTTCCATCAAAACACTTTGAAGTGTTAGAAACATTCAGTTTGCTTTGTGTGGAGAATACTCCATGAATGCCTACAGAACAAGTGTGCAAGAAATGAATCAATGAGAATATTGCATGTTAAAGAAAATGAAAAATGTGTGAACATTTTGATCAATTTACCTCTTGCACCGTTGGAACTAGTGCTTCTATTGTTTTTGCATTCTTCTTGTATTGAATTGCTTGAATAGCTCGAAAAAAACCCAAGTCAAGAATGTTGAAATCCGGAGAATTGGGTGGTTGACAAATTAGGCGAATATCGAATCCTTCTTGCTTAGCAGCCTCACAAAACAACGGATCATCCAATTTTAAATGGGAAGGTGCATGTTGAATGAAGATTGGTTTGCCCACATCTTCTCTTGGCCATTTGGCTCTAATGGCAGGCAACACTTTGTTGATCATGAAATCTCTAATCACGTCTCTTGTGATCGAAGTTATGGGCTTCATAACCAAGTCTCCACGGACACGGCCGGTTCTCTCATTACCTCTTCTAGCCGGTTCATAAGTAACAAGTGGAAAACAACCAATCTTACCATCAAAAATACAATTCTCATCCCTAAACCTTGGCCGAGCACAAACACACTAGAACATGAGCCTAGGGATGTAATTCTTGTTCTTACAAGTCCGATGGGGATCATCTTCTTCGGGCAACAAATAATATTTTTCAGATTTTTGATGGAGGTAGAACCATTTTTCATCAATGAACACAAAGTCAAAAAAATCCTTAAACCTTGGATCAACAAGCAAGCCCTTCCTAATCATGTCAACACACCACTTTAACCTAGACTTCTTGTTAGCTTCGGTGAGATATGGTTTGATGCTACTAGAGTGACGCCTAAGCAAACCTTTTTTCAAATACCTTTGTATCCTCCATTTGCTCATGTTTAATTTGCTACACACATCTTCTATGGTCATTCTATCCTTGAGAGGAATGTTACGCAATTGTTCCAAATCAACAAGTATTGCCTTACGACCAACTCTACCCTTCTTTTGACTGCCAAGGTCAACCGGAATGAAATTTGCAAGTGGTATTTTACCTCGCTTCCATAAGCGCTGAACTGCATGAATGTGTAGACCAAACTGATCTGCAACAACTCTTGTATATTTCTTGCCTAGTTTTCCATTCTTGCTTCTAGCCAACAAAGCTTGATAAACTTGTTTTCTCATTTCTTCGGTCATGTCTTTCCTTCGATGGTTTACTTCAACGGGAGCCACGACATGTTCTAGCAAAAGGAAGAAAATCAAGTTCATTGATAGTACTGATAGCCATGGCATGTTCTAGCAAAATCTAATTGTATCAAAAAGCAAGTTGGCTTACCAGCAATGTGTTGTACATAATCGAAATCGACTACACCAAATTCATTTAGTGGCAAGTTCAAATCAAAACCTGTAAAAAAAAAGAAAACAATGATAGGAGAAACGATAGAGAAGAAGAGATAGCACAGTTGCCGTACAAACATGCATGAGAGAAGAAAAATCATGTCAAACAGAGAAGAAAAGTAATACCGTTGCCGTGCTCCAACGGAGGCTCGTTCAGATCAAAGGCAAACTCACCATCATCATCTTCGGCCATGTGTACTCCAACAGTGAGAGGAAGCTAGCTAGAACTAGAAGAAGAGATGGCTCAGTACTCCAAACGTGAAAGCAAGCTGGCGTATAAATACGGGCAAGCAGTAACCCAAGCGTTGACATTCTCAGCACCCGCACGAGAAAAAATTACCATGGCATACGCGCGCGAATAGGGGGTAACGAGCGCCAGGCAAAAAAATTTCAACACCACGCGCGGCAGTGAACCCAAACTAAAAAAGCGAAACGAAAAAAACGCGCCTGCATGGAGTGCCATGCAAAAATAAGCAACCAGCTTGCCCCCGCCAGGATTCGAACCTGGGTCCCGAGGACTCCAGCCTTGGCGCACTAGCCACTTGAGTAAAGTTTGTTTCTCGTATGGAATGCTATGTGCAACTGTATTTAATAGGGGCAGACAGGGAAAAATACCCCTAATTAATCACTCCTTGGTATGCTAAATGCTGTCCTAAACGTCATTTTTTACTAGTATGGAGGGAGTAGTAATCTAAAATACATTCTATTACTACGACTTCAGATAAAGATATATGATGTCTCACATTCGATCATAGATTTCTTTTTTTTATCAAGGGCTTTGCAACCCTCATTTTCAATACCAGAAATGACAAAACTACAGGGTTCTTACAACAACTCCCAGAAGAAAGACAGAAAGACAGACTAAAACATAGCCTAAAAGGATTCGCCACTGCGAGGATCAGCAAGTGTTTCCAAAACAGCCACAATGCCGCTAGAAACAGTCAAACTAACAAACAGATTTTGGCACGAAAAAATATTCAGCAACAACAGGAAGCCAATGTCAGTTGTGGCCGCCACACAACATCAGGAGGAAGAAGCAAAATCTACTGGACTTCAACCACCAAGCTTCATGACTTGAGACGCCTTGTGCAAACTCGTCACCCATCCCTGAAGCTAAACACATCACTTGCTACCAACCTTATAAGTTTGGCACCCAGCAATAGCCTTCTTTGCTTTGCCTCTAATTCTGCAAATTAGCCTAAGATTCAATTAGGTGGCAAGACAAAAAGACTAATTCAGTGAGATCATTAGGCACCTTTTTTTCTCAAAGCAAGCTTTGTTCCTGCTTTTTCAGATGGCCCAAAGAACTGCAGCCACCCCAACCATAATCAGTTTGTTTGATGTGTTTGTTAAAATTGGCCAACCACTACTCTAACATATGATTCTTATTCAAGACAGGTTTTAGGTTAAGAGCACAAATCTACACATTCCAGAGTAGCCTAGCTGCTGGGCAATCAAAGAACAAATGTTGAATGGATTCCTCTTTGTCACATAATTGATAAATTTTGTCTCCTTTCCTCTATCCTCTTTTATAAAGATTGTCTTTAGTTAAGATTCTGTTTTTTAACACCAACCAGAGAAAAAACTTTATTTTCAGAGAAATCTTAAATTTTCAGATTTTTTTTAAGGAAACTCAACATGTTCCATTTTGAGACAGTGTATGTTCCATTTTTTTTAAAATTCCACCAGACCCTAACTTTGCAACCTTCCTGCAACTGCACTCCATCACAACTTTGTTTAATTTTGTTTCAATCTCTAAGCTTTTCACCATGCAAGGACCTCCTGAATTTTACCGCCTCCTACCCTTCTTGTTTCAACTTCGCTAAGGTTATGTGCTTTTGTTATATAAATATTTTTCTCTAAGAATTTCCTGCCACCATTCTTCTTCACATTTCAATTTCCAAAACCATTTACCTAACAAAGCTTTATTTATGGTCTCTAAATCCAAAATGCCCAAACCTCCTTAATCTTTTGGGGAGCAGACCACAGGCCACTGCACTAGGTGGTATTTCCTGATGCTTGGTCTTTATGCCACAAGAATCTGCTTCTAAAATAGTCCATCCTCTCCTTAACACCTTGAGGCACTCTATAGAAAGAAGCATATATAAGGGAACATTGCCAAGGCTGTAATTGATAAGAATCAATCTACCTCCAATATATTAGAGTCTGCCTTGCCAGCATTCCACTTTATGTTCCATTTTGTTCTCAACATTCTTCTAATCTTTTTTCAGTATTCTTTTTTGGTCAATAGGTACCCTCAGGTATTTCATAGGCAAATCACCTATGTTGCATGTGAACAACTGGCTATACAAACCCTGTTTTTCCTTTGCCTCCCCAATACAGAAAACCTCACTTTTATTAAAGTTTATTTTGAGTCCAGAGAATTGCTCAAACAGACATAAAATGTATTTTAGGTTTCTAGCATACTCCATATTATCCGAAAAAAAAAAGATTGTGTCATTTGCATATTGCAAGATTGTGACCTTGTTGTTCTCATTAATTCCTAGACCTTCTAACAGTGAATTATTTTCTGCTTTTTGCACTAACAAAGTGAGTGCTTCTGCTGCCAAATTGAACAACAGTGGAGATAATGGATCCCCCTATCTAAACCCTTTGTGAGTTTGGAAAAAAGGACCAACCTGGTCATTCACTTTAATAGCCACTCTACCTCCTCTAATCACTTTCATTGGCCAATCACACCTTTGAGCAGGAAAACCTTTTGATTTGAGCATTCTATAAATAAAGACCCAGTCAACTTTATCATAGGCTTTCTCAAAATCAACCTTAAAAATGATTCTACTTTGATCATAGATTTCTATATTCTATAATAGAGTATAAGTGCTGAGTACTAATGAGGTTTAAACTGGAAGCTAAGACTTGAATCATATCCTGGCAAAAGAAACTTCAGGTGACACATGCAGTTGCAACTTGCAAGTGCACAGACAGATTGGCCACCTCCCGCCTCAGTAGCAGGGGTAGCGATCAAGGGGACGCAACTCCAGGCGTACATTTGGAGAAGCCCTCGGCCAGAGATGGAGTTCACTCCAGATTGCTTCAAGTATGGTTGCATGTTCAGGCTTGACCTTGAAGCGAGGATACTCAATGCTCACTCTTTTGAGGACCCTCGCTTTCATCAATCATCACCAGGAATTGACAGTGACCAGAGTTCTGGGCCTCAATTCCTCAAATGGTGGCGAACTGGCGAAGGGGTGATCTTCAGTCTAAAGAAAACAATAAACCCAAGAAGAAATGGCTTCTAAAAGAAATAACGCGTATGGTCTAAACAAAGCTTCTCTTGCTAGTGGAGTAGATGAGTGTACGACTCAACAAGCTCGTAGAGAGTAGAAATCTATTGATCTATGGCAATCAGAAACTAAGGCTGTGTTCTTTGGTTTATCTTCCCAACCCTATTCCCTCATTTTTCACCCGCACGCATTCCAAACTGTTAAATGATATTTTTTAAAAAACAATTATATAAGAAAATTGTTTTAAAAAATCATATTAATTTATTTTTCAGAAAAAGTTAATTCTTAATTAACTGTTTGCTAATGAGTCGTTTTGTTCTACGTGCATGAGAAATTAGTTCCCAACTTCCCATCCTCATATGTCAAACGCAAACTAAGGATGTGTTTGGATGGAGGGATAGGCTGGGATAGGATATGGCCGCCCAAATTTTGGAGGTGTTTGGATGGTGGGCTGTCCTGGGATATGGCCACCACCTAGGGAATATTCCCTCCAGATGCCGGCTCTGTGCATCCGGCCAATTCGGCCGGACTGGGCGGCCCAAACCGCGTCGCGCACGTGGAGAGCAGAAGAGGTCGGGTTCCCTCACCTCCTCCCATCCTTATCTCCCATCCTTATCCTTTGGTTCACAGGCGGCACGGCAGCGGCTGCAGGCCGGGCGAAGGCGGCTCCAGGCCAGGCGGCGGCGGCTCCAGGCCGGGCGGAGGCGGCTGCGGCGGCTCCAGGCCGGGCGGCGGGGCTGCAGGCGGCACGGCATGTGCGTTCTGGAAATTTTCAGAGTTGTCCGAAAATCATTTTCGGAACTTCCGAAAAATTACAGAACCAAGTTGTGCGTTCTGAAAATTTTCGGAGTTGTCCGAAAATCATTTTCGGAACTTCCGAAAAATTACAGAACCAAGTTGTGCGTTCTGGAAATTTTCGGAGTTGTCCGAAAATCATTTTCGGAACTTCCGAAAAATTACAGGTAGGAGGTATTCTCACCATTTCTATCCAAAAGGTGATGACAACACTCATCCATCCTACCAAACAATAGATTGGCTCACCATATCCACCTTTTGTCCATCCAACCAAACAAAAACTTGGCACATCCCATCTACTCAACCAAACAAAAAACTGGATGGCCATATCCCTAAAAAAACTGGATGGCCCAATCCCGTCCACCCTGACCACCATCCAAACACATCCTAAGTTACTACTTAGTACTCCAACTCACTTCATCCCAAAATATAAGGCACAATCACTCCTAATGCAAAGACCAAGAAAAAAATTAATCACCTCCTCAGTTGGATCACATCCATACATGCAAGCAATGTGATTGGAGGGTCTGATGGTAAAGGATTTAAAACAAACCAAATAAAGGATCAAGAGATGCTATTTAATATATGCATGCATGCACGCCTTATATTATGAGACATAAAAAACGGTTGTGCCTTTTAGGATAGAGGAAGTACAAGGTACAAAGTGCTAATTCAGAGTATATATGACTCCTAGCCAAAACAACTTCAGATGACTCCATCTAGACAAAAGAACTTAGGGCGTGTTTGGTTGCCTGCATTGCACCTGGCCCGCATCCGAGATGCAACATTCGGCCTGTTTGGTTGTCTGGATGGGGATCTTAGCCAGGCCCAGCTCATGCAAAACAGCCCGCGGAGCCAGGCTGAGGGGAAACGGCCGATTCCACCTTCGCTCCGCGGCCTGGCCCGTGGCGCGCAGCCGCGCTGCACCCACGCATGCGCGTGTTGCACCCGCGCGTGCAGCAGGTCGGGATGGAGTTTCTCGATCCCTTCTCCTCTCACCATTCTTCCCCACAGAAAGAAAAGCTAGGGTTTCTCCGTCGCGCCTCCTTCCGCCGCCCCCCTCCTTCCGTTGCCCCCCTCTCTCCGCCGCCGGGTAGGGGCGCGAGCGCAGGCTCCCACCGTCGCCCCCCTCTCTCCGCCGCCGGGTAGGGGCGCGAGCGCCGGCTCCCACCGTCGCCCCCCTCTCTCCGCCGCCGGGTAGGGGCGCGAGCGCCGGCTCCCACCGTCGCCCAGGAGTGAGCGTGGGCCCCCTCCGTCGGCCGTCCTCCTTCTCTTCGACCGGTATTCGTCACGCTCTCCGTCGACCCCTCATTTTCGCCGGGTTTCTTGCTCACGCTCTCTCCTCTTTGGTTCTCCCCGTCCAGATCTCCGATAAGTGCTGGTATGGTATTTCGCCGCCCATTGATAAGTTGGGCATCCTCTTCCCTTTCTCACCTCCTTCTATTTCGTGTGTACTCTTTCTTTGATTTCCTCAGTTTTTTTGTGGATGACAGCATGTCCCCTTAATTAAAACAACTAGTTGTACTAAAATTGCTGGAATTTTAGGTTGATTTGGGGGCAACAAAATGTTGGGGGCAACTCAATGGCTGTAATTTGCACTCTCTCTGCTACTTTTGCTTTATGATATCACCTATCCTTTCTTAAATGTTCTATTACAGTTCTTTATGCTGTGCTGTTTAATTTTATGATGCTCTTACTTGATACTTTAGTATTCTCGATCCCTCAGATTAGCAGGCTAGCAGCAGTACAAAAATAACAAACGTTAAACTTAAACTTCAAAAATTCTGTTTAAGTCAGATATTTCAATCACTCATTGAAGCTATTGCTCACTGAAGACTGAAGGCCAATTTTTGTTGAAGTTCAGTTGTTTATCTTGATCCTTGGCATAATTTTTCTGCAAAACTTATTATCTTGATCTTTGACATAATCATTCTTCAATCTCAGGACTGCTTTTTTGTATCAGTTGTCATCAGATTCTTCAATCATTCTTCAATCTTTGACATAATATGGTTTATAGATTGTCTATGCTAGCTGCGCTTTGACATAATCTGTGACCCTGTTAGTTGTGCATATTATTGTGTCGGTTTCTTTAAGTCTGAGCAAATTTTCGTGGTCGATGATGTGTTTGCCAATGGAGGTAGCATCCGTTGGATGTGGCAGCCGTGGCATGGGTTCATAAAAATTTTATTTGCATGAGTTTACAGTGTCAACACCATCATATAAAACTGTATTTACAATGTATTGGTGTGTTGTTTGCATAGATGGAAGAAATGCGACGTATTCGGCGAGCCCTAATTTCTGATTTCACTAGGGATATGTCTGTAACCCTATGTATGAACTTATGATGGTGTTGCCCTATTTTCTATTCATGCATTAATGTGTTGAACTAATAGTGCTTAATTTGAGACCTATGAAAATTTGCAATGATGACTGAAATCAGAACTGTCCATTTCTGTCTAATTTCATTTGTTCACTTGCATGTTATTTCATTTAGGATTAATTCTGCCTGTCTATGAAAATTTGCAATGATGACAGGTACTAGATTTGTCCATTTCTGTCTAATTTCATTTGTTCACTTGCATGTTATTTCATTTAGGAAATTTGCAATGATGACTGAAATCAGATCTGTCCATTTCTATTAATTTCCAATAGGATTAATATATAGGATTAATTTGCAATGATCTATAGGATTAATTTGCAATGATAACTGAAAACAGATCTGTCTAATTTTAGTTAATTGTTAGTGAGGATTTTGTACTGCAATTGATGGTGTACTGAACTACTGATGCACACCATGTTGCAAACTCACATTCATTTTTGCAAATCTGAGGCCTACTCTAACCTGTATCTTTCGACGTTGGCTGGTAATAACAGATACATGTGCCTGTTCTTATGCTTATTTTGCCTGAAAATTCGCCAATGATGAGTTTTGATGTTGATTTTGCTTCCTACAGTAGAGCTTTCATAAGAGCAGATACACTCTTGGCCAATTCTGTTGCTGTAGATGATAGTTACTGATAAGAACAGATAGACTACTATTTTTATCTTGTGATATCCTTATTCTGTTTTGCATCCTAATCCTAATTTATTTATTTCTCCTGTAGCACATGATGGTTAACTAGATGCACATTCTTCAGGACAAGTTCCTGAACACATGGCGATACTGAAGTTTCTTTCGGCATTCTGATTCCTTCCATTTGCTTGCTTGCACATTGTCAGGCTGCACGGATAGCAGCGATACTGAAGTTAGATATCTGTGCTTGTTTTGCCTTCAGGATGGTCTGGACTGTATTATTGGAGGAGGATGAGTAGAATGAAAACACTATGGTAGCTCATATTGGTGTTCCAAGTTCCAACCATTAGTTAGGTAGTACAACATTACCCTCATTTCATGCTGAACACCCTATTCCGGTCCTATTGATTGACACCAAAATCGTTTTGGTTAAATGCAGGTCATCTGGAGAAGCAAGACAAGTGAAATACATCATGCCCCCCAAAGCATTAGCATTATTGGCTTGTGGAGCTGTTTTCTCTCCCAATTTATAGTGACGCTCTTGTTATTGTCGCGTGTAACATGTAAATTAGAAGCTGCTGCCACTGTTTGTGGGACTGTGCATCAGTTCTCGTGGGGGCAAAGGATTAGCTTCGTCGTGAGGATGGAAACCCTGAATTTCACTGGGAATTTTTCTGTTAATAGCTAGTGAGGATTTTGTACTGCAATTGATGGTGTACTGAACTACTGAACTACTGTTAGTGGAAATTTTCGGAGTTGTCCGAAAATAATTTTCGAAACTTCCGAAAAATTACAGAACCAAATTGTGCGTTCTGGAAATTTTCGGAGTTGTCCGAAAATAATTTTCGGAACTTTCGAAAAATTACAGAACCAAGTTGTGCGTTCTGAAAATTTTCGGAGTTGTCCGAAAATCATTTTCGGAACTTTCGAAAAATTTCGTTAGCATATATATGCTTCATGAGGGTAACTTTACCATATGTAAGAAGAGATCACTCAACCCAAGGTCCAACCAACCAAACACTATCTCTACCATACAGTATCCTGTCATACAATCAACCAAACAACATCTCATATCACTCCGCATAAATCCATGCAAGCAACCAAACACAGCCAATTGTATCACCCTAGCCAGGCTGAGGGCAACCTGGATGAGGGATACGAGCCAGGCTAGGGACATACGAGCAACCAAACACACCCTTAGATGACCAGCATGCAGTTGTTGGAACCACACTTCAAACAGAGTTCAGGGAGATGGCTTAAAGAAGGAACCAATGGAACAAAAGTTGCAGCATGCAGCCCAGGCTGCAAGTGCGTAAACTGATTGGCTACCTCTCAGTCTCAAACCTCAGTTGCAGGGGTAGCGATCAAGGGGACACAACTCCGGCAGCACATTCGGAGAAGACCTTGGCCAGAGATTGAGTTCACTTCGGATTGCTTTAAACTTGGCTGCATGTTCAGGCTTGACCCGCCAGCGGAAGTACTTGATGCTCACTCTTTGGAGGACCCTGGCGTTCATCACCAAGAACTGACAAAGGCCCACGCAAGGGTTGCTTTCAGAGAGTGAATCGATGTGGAAGGTGACACTTGACAGATGATTCTGGACGCAATAATCCATATCTATCTGCTCCTCCCAGAACTCTGCAGCTAAAGGAAGAATATCGCTATCCTGGTAACACAGAAGAGAATCACTTTTGGAGTATATGTTGAAAGGAACTGAATAAACATCAGCGATTACGGGCTTATATAGATTTTGAGATCCTTGAGGTTCGGAGAACTGTTGAGCAAGCATGAAACTATGGTGACAAGCACTTCATCATTGTGGTCCAGATTAAGGGAAAGCGTCCGAAGACCAAGTAAATAGAACTCCTTGGGCAGTCTTTTCGGCATAGGAGCCTTGGCCATGGCCAGGACCTGATCATGACATAGAATGATGAAAACTTTGAACATTTTACTAATTTGAGTTTCGATAAAAGAAAAACATTTGACTGAACTTGAAGGATCAAATGCTTCACTGTTCTACACAATTCGTATGATGAAATACTAAAATAAATGTTGGTCCTACTCATTATTTCACAATAGCAAAGTGACTAATCTGAACATTTGGATTGTGCTAAGATCTGATGGAGCACCTACAAGGAAAAAACAAAACCAGCAAATTAAAGTAATTTTGCGAAAGAAAAACAAGAAGTTAAGCACCATGTATTTACTATTTTACATGATAATTTCCATCAATTTATGAATTATCAGTTAATCATTAAGGAGAACAAACAACTCTAATCTATTAGTTTTGCATGATGCAATCAAACTATTAAAAGTATAAATAAACTATGATTACTAAAAACTACTCCCTTCGTCCCAAAATATAAGAATTTAGTACTGGATGAGATTATCCTAGTACCTGTCCAGATTCATAGTACTAGGATATGTCACATCCAGTACTAGGTTGCTATATTACAGGCCTATCTAGATTCGTAGTACTAGAATATGTTCCATCCAGTACTAGATTCTTATATTTTGAGACAGAAGGAGTGATAAGTTATGACTCTGCTGATTCTATATGTTAAGAAAATAGATGCACAATGGAGACACAATTTTTACGTGGAGAACCCTTGCGGGAAAAAACCACGAGCGCCGACCAACAATTATCACTATTGAGAAATTGATTACAAACGTAGGGGAATAACAATGAGAACGTCACCTCTTCCCGTACGGCTTACAAGAGTATATATAGAAGATAAAAGGAAAGACTCCTAATAGAAAACGACTAGGAATCCTACTAAGAAACTAATTCGAATATATTGTAGGCCTAAATTCGAATCACATATTTAACAATCTCCACCTTGAGACGAATTTCCTCTTATAGCATGAAAACATCAATCACCAAGAAATACTTCATGTAGATAAAATCACCGTGCGCCAAATAGTCTCTAGGACTATACTGTAACACCAACCAAGCTTGAGCAAAACTCAAACTTAATAGCAGAAAATGGTTTTGTCATCATATCAGCTGGATTATCATGAGTACTTATCTTGCATACCTTGACATTACCTTCAGCAATCACATCTCGAATAAAGTGATATCTTACATCAATGTGCTTTGTTCTCTCATGAAACATATGATTCTTTATAAGGCATATTGCACTTTGACTATCACAAAATATATTAATGCAAAACGTAACTCCACAAAGCTCAGTGTATAAACCTCTAAGCCAAATAACTTCTTTACAAGCTTCAGAAATAGCCATATACTCTGCTTCAGTAGTAGATAAGACAACAGTTGCTTGCAAACTTGCCTTCCAACTAACAACACAACTTCCAATAGTGAAAACATAATCTGTGAGCGATCTTCTTCTATCCAAATCTCTAGCAAAATCTAAATCCACATAACCAACAAGTCCATCTCTAGATTTCCCAAAGTGCAAACAAGCACTAGAAGTATCACATAGGTATCTGAAAATCCACTGAACTTCTTTCCAATACTCTTTGCCAGGATTAGCCATGTATCTACTGACAACACTCAAAGCGTGTAATAAGTCAAGACGAGAATATACCATGGCATATATAAGTGAACCAACTACAGTTGAATATGGAACTCTAGACATGTACTCAACATCATAATCTGACTGTGGACATAAATCTGAAGATAATCTGAAATGTGCAGCTAAAGGAGTACTCACTGGTTTTGCATCATGCATATTAAAACAACGAAGAACCTTTTCAATATAGCCTTTCTGACTAAGATATAACTTGCCAGACTGTCTTTCTCTAGTAATTTTCATACAGAGAATTTTCTTCGTTGCACCCAAATCCTTTATCTCTAACTCACTACTCAATTGTGCCTTCAATTTTGTTATCTCTGATTTGTCTTTTACAGCAATTAACATATCATCGACATAAAGAAGCAAATATATAGCTAAACCATCAACAATTTTGAGATAAACACAGTTATCAAAATTGAATCTTCTAAACTTCTGAGAAAGTATGAAAGAGTCAAATCTCTTATACCACGGTCTAGGTGACTGCTTCAACCTACAGACTAGGTTCTCTTTTCCAGGAACAACAAAACCTTCAGGTTGCTCCATATAAATGTTCTCTTCTAACTCCCCATGTAAAAATACAGTTTTAACATTCATTTGCTCTAGTTCATAATCATGCATTGCAACAATACTAAGTAAAGTGCTAATTGAACTATGCTTCACAACAGGGAAAAAGACATCATTGAAATCAATACCTGGAATCTGGTTATAACTTTTAACAACTAACCTTACTTTGTACCTTGCCTCATCAGTTGAAGATATACCTTCCTTTCTTTTGAAGATCCACTTGCAACAGATATGTTTCTTCTCCTTTGGTAATTTCACCAATTCCCAAGTACGATTCTTTTCAAGTGACTCATCTCATCATGCATAGCAGTTATCCATCTATTGCAATCATCAGAAACAATAGCCTCAGAATATGAAGAAAGTTCTGCGTTACCTTCAATTTCCTCTATCACACTCAAAAGATAAGCAACTATGTTCGTTTCTTCAATATATCTTTGAGGGGGTTTAATAATTCTTTTGGGCTTATCTTTTGCAATAGAATGTTTTGGCGACTGCTCAACGGTAGAAGAATTTGAATCTTCACAAACAGATGCATCTTGGTTAATAGCAACATCTTCTTTTCCTGGTACATGCTCTGAACAGATCAAGTGCTCCACCTGCACATGCCCTGAACAGATCAAGTGCTCCACCTGCACACTTGCTTTCTGTTGACTCTCAACAGGAACATTAGTACAAGGTTTGTCATGTAACATAACTAATTTATGGAAGACAACGTTTCTACAAATCATAATCTTTCTAGTTTCAAGACACCATAACTTATAACCTTTCACACCAGACGGATAACCAAGAAAAATGCACTTAATAGCTCTAGGCTCCAATTTACCATTATCAACATGAGCATAAGCAGTACAACCAAATACTTTTAAGTCTGAATAATTTGCTGGGGAACCAAACCATACCTCAATTGGAGTCTTCTTATCAATGGCATAACTGGGTGACCGATTAATAAGATAACAAACAGTGGAAACGGCTTTCGCCCAAAACTGTTTAGGCAAACCTACATTAGACAACATACAACGAGCTTTTGATATAATTGTCCTATTCATACGCTCAGCTACGTCGTTTTGTTAAGGTGTATAAGGAATGGTGTAGTGACGCACAATGCCTTCAGACTTGCAATATGATTTAAATATCTTAGAACAGAACTCCATTCCATTGTCAGTACGAAGTATTTTCACCTTCCTTTCAGTTTGTCTTTTTTAACGCCAGAATTTGGTAAGCCCCGAAGTCCTCATCGGTCCAGGATCCATATCGGCTCAAGGTTGGTATCGGCCTAGAGTCTTATATCGGCCGATGGGGGTTTTCTTAAAACCAACCATCAACAGCAGTCAGATTCTTGTTAGATTCGGGAAGATCTTATCCAGAGAAGACCGAGTTTAAGGAGATGCGGCTTGTATCTGTTAATTAGGATAAGTCTGTTAGTTTTCTTTTTATCTTTAGAAAATTGTGTTTAGTGTCCAATAAGGACTTTATCTGTTTCCTTCTTATCTTTAGAATAGTTTGAGTCGTATTCTGTTAGGATTTTTGTTAGCCTATGGGTATAAATATGTAAGCCCGAGGTTCATGTAATTTTCATCTCACGATCAATACAATTTCGGCGCATCGCCAACCTTTACTTTTCGTCTTCTTCGACGAGTTCATGCTCTTCTTATGAGCGGTAAGTCTCGTTATGGTTGCCTGCGCTGTCGGGGCTAGAGCTTCGACGTTCTGATCTCGTCAACGTAAGCACCTATTATCATATATCTTAGTCAATTTGGTTTGGCGTCTCGATTTAGTCATATCGGCCGAGATTCGTTTTAGGGTTTACGCCGGTATCGACTAAATCGCCTCGCTAGATTAGATTGGCTAAGATATCTACCACCCCGAAAATCAGTCGAGGGCTTGATTGTCTAGATCTTGTGTTTCTTTTCATACTTAGTGCCGCTAAGTCGTGATTAGAACCGTAATCTCTAGCCTGCCTGTCGATTGCCAATAAGGGTTTCACCGGGGTTTCAGCCGGTGAGTTATCTGGACATTGCATCGGCCCAAGAGTTTTACATATAGATTGAATCTAGCCGATGACAACAGAGTATTTATTGTTTATCTGCTTATTGAGAGTTTATGTCATCGGACCTCTGGCCGATGTGTGCTTCAATCTTCAGGTCAATATTTATTTTATCATATGATTGGTTTATGCTATATTATATTGCTATATTATCATGTTATTGTCGGCCGATCGTTTTTTTATAGATGTTTGCTTAGTACACAGCCGATGGATTAGAACCCTAACTACATCGGCTGGTATCGGCATCGGCTGGGACTGCGCCATCGGCTCATCTGGCCGATCGGCTGTTTTTGCCCTATCGGCTCATCGACCGATAGGTTGTTTTTGATATCGGCCGATAGACCTTTTATTCTGCTGTTTTGCATATCTTGTCAGTGGTAGGATCAAACTGACTCGCACGCTCGCGCTTCATCAATTTTAGGACCTGCACTGGAGCTAAGCAGATCTCTCAGGCCTTCGTGTGTCCGCATGTCGGATCCTCATCGGCGGTACGGATTCGACGTCAACAGTCTTTCAACCATAATCTTCCACTCTTTAAATGCATCAAAAGCTTGATATTTGTGCTTCAAGAAATAAGGCCAAACTTTTCGCGAAACATCATTAACGATAGTTATCATATGACGAGCACCTCCAAAGGATGTCTTATGAGCAGGCCCCCATAAATCAAAATGCACATAATCAAGAATATCTTCTGGAGTATGTGTAGATGTATTGAACTTCACCCTCTTATGCTTGCCAAAGATGCAATGCTCACAAAATTTGAGCTTCCCGATGCCTTGTCCATCTAGCAATCCTCGCTTGCTCAATTCTACCAAACCAATTTCACTCATATGTCCAAGACGCATATGCCAAAGATTAGTAGCATCGGAATTAGATAATGAATCTGAAACTGCAGCAACATTACCTAATATAGTTGTACCTCGCAGATGGTACAGGTCGGCAGTTTTAATGTCAGCTTTCATCATAACAAGAGAGCCCTTGGTTACCTTCAAAATTCCATCTCCACCGGAATATTTGTACCCTTTGCGATCAAGAGTACTTAAAGAGATGAGATTTCTCTTCAAATTTGGAATATGCCGCACATCTGACAATGTTCTAACACAGCCATCAAATATCTTGATCTGAATTGTTCCAATATCTACAACCTTGCAAGGTGTATTATCACCCATCAACACAGTACCACCTTACACAGACTCATAGGTGGCAAACCAATTCCTGTTTGGGCACATGTGATAGGTACAAGCAGTATCAAAAATTCACTGGTCACTAGTTTGAGCACAACCAGCATAAGCAACAAGTAATTCTACACCAGACTTATCATTAGTAACAACTGCGGCTTTACCTTACTCTTCTTTATTACCTTTCTGTTTATAATTTCCGGTTCTCTTGTCGTTGTTTTGTAGCTTCCAACATTCAGAGATATCATGTCCATCTCTTTTGCAGTATTTGCATGACTTGTGTCTGCCTTTGGACTTTGATCTCCCACGGTAGCTACTTGAACTTTTATCTCTTGATTTATTCTTTGTGTTCTTCTCCTGTTGCCTGCCCCGAGCTGTCAAGTCTTCTGCTTGTGAACTTGAACTTTCAGAAGGTACCATCTTCTTTATCTTTTCTTTGGCATGCAAAGCTTCATAAACTTCTTTCAAAGTTAAAGTATCACGACTATAAAAAATAGTATCTTTTAAATTTACATATGAGCTAGGCAACGAACACAATAGAATAAGGCTTAAATCCTCTTCATCATACTTTACCTCCATAGACTCAAGGTCAGCAACAATTTTCTTGAAAGTGAAAAGATGATCCATCATAGACTCATCATCTTGCAACTTGTGCAAAAATAGTTTTTACTTCAGGTGCATCTTACTGGTTAGATCCTTTGTCATGCAAATCTGTTCCAGCTTCAACCACAGCTCAGCGGCTGTCTTCTCCTTAAGCACCTCCTACAAAATATTGTTAGATAGATAAAGATGAATATATACCATAGCATTATGATCCCTTTTCTTGTCATCATTGGACCAATCCTGAGTCCTCTTGTCAAATCCAGATAGTGCATCATCTAGGTCTTACTGTGCAAAAACGGCTCGCATCTTCACTTGCCACAGTGAGAATCTTGTGTCTCGATCCAGGAGCGGTAGATCATACTTCAAACTCGTCATGGGAATTAATCCTGAATTTGCTAGTACGAAATTAGGGTAAACCTAGCAAAAATGTGAACCTCTGGATACACTTCTCGGGTGCACAAAGCGTAGATCTAAACTCTTCCTGATACACAAGCTTGGGTGCGTTTAGCAATTTTCGTCGAAAAAAAATCACCAAAGCCTTGACCCAGCTCTCGGTAGAAAATTTTGTTTTGTGTGTGGAAAACCGTGCGAGTCAGTTGGTTTCTTTGCTGCTGCTTTTTGCTTGCTTTTTCTCTCGCCATGATGGCTGCGCTATTGCTGCTCTTCCACACGCCGCTGATTAGATCAATCTTCGCCGCAAGAAACGTCGGTGGCCGAGAACCATGGATCGATCTCCATTGCTCTGGTACCACTTGTTAAGAAAATAGATGTACAACGGAGACACGATTTTTACGTGAAAAACCCTTGCGGGAAAAAACCACGGGCGTCGACCGACAATGATTACTATTGAGAAATTGATTACAAACGTAGGGGAATAACAATGGGAATGTCACCCATTCCCATACGGTTTACAAGAGTATATATAGGAGATAAAAGGAAAGACTCCTAATAGAAAACGACTAGGAATCCTACTAGGAAATTAATCCGAATATATTATAGGCCTAAATTCGGATCACATATTTAACACTATAAAATTAAAGATTATGGAGTATTACAAGCACTGAACTTGTGACACATGGGTAACTTTACCAGCATTTCAGGATTGACATCCGGTGATTTAGAGCAAAGGTGGTTCATCTAGATGTAATGGGCCAAATCAAAAGGTGATCCACTATGCAATCTTTATAATATTAGGCAGCACATCTAATCTTGGGCCAACTCCTAGGTGGTCCATGGCCCACAGTGCCACCTAGCTGGCTCCACCTATGCCGGTGGTACCGTGTCGCCTATGTCATCTTCTCTATCCCACACGAGTATACAAATATAAGCATATTACTAGGTTGCAATAGTAAACAAGTGAAGTTACCACTCAGGAATGTACTCCAATTAGTGTCGTTGAGTTATCTAGGACCATTTCTGTGTGGGTGGTATCTATGGCAAAAATGTGGTACACTAACATATTAAAATGAAGTATTGAAGTGTGAAACGCTCACATTCAAAAAGAAAAGTAGCGGCTTTTTGATAAGTTGTAGAGTATGGTAAAAAAAAAATGGTTTGCAGCTCTCATAATGGAAGCTGCAATGATGGATATTTGTACGTTGCAGCAATAAATTCTAATTCTTCAAGCTAAAATGCGACTGTTTGAGGAGCAGTTAGGAGACACAAACTGACCTCGACATATTCAGGTCGCAAGCAAAGCCGGAGATCCTTGGCGCTCCTGAGTCCACCGAGAAACGTCACCATGTTCCTTACCTCGTCTGTCTTCTTGTATTCCCTCTTCGCCATCTTCTGAAAATTACACCTCTCATCAATCTCAGAAAACGAGTAGTCTTCCCCAGAGTATGGTATCGTCGTCTCTCCAGTAAAACTCAGGACAGTAGTAGGATAGGCTCAGCCTAACCGTGTCCAACCGCGTCGCCTTTTTCACCGAGACGCGGAGCGGGCGGAACGAGTGGATCTCCAACTTCTCGAGGCTTGGCGCGCTTACGACGATGTTCCGCGCCTTGTGGACATTGCGGATCTCCAAATGCTCCATGCCGTGGCACAACGAGATCATGCGACGGAGATCTGCGTCCGTCGCGACCACCTTACGGAGCACAAGCGACCGCACGGCGCTCAGGCCGGTCACTGTTCCGGGCACGCGGATCCGCCAGTTGTAGAGCTCCAGCGAGGTGAGCGTCTTGCAGTTGTACACTGGGGTTGGCAGCGCTTAGGATTCGGTGTACTTGGTGTTCGTGATCTTGAGCTCTAGGAGGCCGCCGCTCCCGCAGAGCGCGCGGAAGAAGTCGAGGAACCAGTGGTCGTACAAGCCCATGTACTTGAAATGGACCTCGAACGCGGCGATCGGTGCCGCGCGGCCGTCGAGGACGCAGGCGAGGGAGTGCATCCAGCACTTGGCGTCCTCGCAGTAGTCCTCGTCGCCTTCGTCGGGGAAGTCGCGGCGGTTGAAGGTGGCGGGCTTGAGGCTTATGCGGGGGAGCGTGGCGAAGACGCGGGGCCAGCGGCGGGAGAGCGCGGCCGTGGCCGCCGCGTCGCGGAGCGGCAGCCGGTCAAGGATGGCGTGGAGGGTGCAGTCGTCGAGCGTGCTGAGCCGATCCACCGCGTCCGCGTCCACCGCCGCGGCATGGGCTTGCGGAGGAGGAGACGGCCTTGCCCTCTTCGTCGCCGGTGTTGGTTGCTCCATGGGAGAGAGAGAGAGATCCGAAATCGGAGAGGCGTGTTCGGTTTGGGGATTCGAGGAAGGGGGGAACGGTTTTGTTGATGACGTCGGCCGTGTTTTCCCGCCAGATCGGGTGCTATAAGAGTAAAAGCGCGCCCTTTTCTTTAGCGAATTAGCGAGGAGGCTTGGCCCACTGGTGTTAGCTGAGATGGGCTGCTCGGCGTCTGAATAGTGTTGGGCCAAACGAGATGCTTCTGAGCTGGGCAGTGAAATAAGTTCATTTGAGGTCCCTTAACTTTACACCAAATCCGATTTTCGTCCTTGAACCACAATACCAGATACAACGGGTCCTTCACTTATAAAACCGGTGCAGCCAAGGTCCCTCGGCTGTTTGGATGGCGGTTTTGGCTGACGTGACGCCTACGTAGTTGGTTTGACTTGGCCCTTATCCTACATGGCATTGACATGGTGCTTACGTGGCAATTCAATTATGAAAAATAATAAAAACTATAGGCCCACATGTCAGTTACACCAAAAAATATAATTAAAATAGTGGAACTCACATGGGCCCCACATGTCATTCCCACTCCCCTCTCAACTCTCTCCTCTCTCTTGGCGGTCTTCTTCCTTCTCTCTCTCCTCATCTCCCCTCTCTTCATCTCTCTCCCCTCTCCTCTTTCTAGGCACGACGGCCGACGAGCAGCAGGGAGAAGGGTCGTGGCTAGCAGGGAGAAGGGGCGGCGCGCGGTGGCCGTTAGGAGAGGAACTAGCAGAGAGAAGTGGCGACGCCCTACGAAGATAAGGGCGGCGTGGAGTGTGACGGCCTCCATTCCCACGCCCCCTACCTTGGCCTACTGCCAGCGGCCGCCGCCCCTCTCCTCATCGTCTGCCGCACCTACCTCCGCCTTCGCCGCTACACACCACCAACACCAACACTGCATCGGCCCCTTTCCGTCCGTCTGTCCAGGATTTATGCACGGCGCGGCCAAATCCAACACGACGGGCACCATCCAGGATTCATTCACGCCGGCGCGCAGGCTCCTCTCACCGATGTGGCCTCCACCGCCATCGGAGCAGCTCACCAGATGCGTTGTCACAGGCCCGCTGCCGGGGCTCCCCGTTATCGCGCCGCGTGCCAGGAGGTTAGGTGCCGGAGGAGGAGGAGGAGCGCATCTCGCCTCTGCACACCGACGGTGGGGCTCCTCGCACCGGTGTGGACTCTAGCGCCATCGGAGCAGCTCACCGGATGTCGTAGGACCGCTGCCGGGGCTCCCCGTCCACCGGGCCACGGAGCTGCGCAAAGGGGCAGCAGGCAGGCGGTGAGGTCGTGGCGGCGAGGGCGGTGGTGGAGGACTGCTCTGCCCCGCCTGTCGCCTGCTTCGGCCGCTGCACGTGCCGATCCGCCAACCGATTGCTCCGGCTGTTGCTCGCCTCACTCCCTGGGCCGAAGAGAGAGAGGATAGAGAGAAGAGGGGAGTAGTGAGATGACATGTGGGACCCACATAGGCCCCACAATGCCACATAGGGGCATTGTGTGAATGACATATGGGACCCACATGGGTCCCACTATTTTTAATTATTTTTTTGGTGTAACCGACATGTAAGCCCACGGTTTTTATTATTTTTCCAGGATCGAATGTCACATAAGCGCCACATTAATACTACGTAAGACAAAGACCAAGTCAAACTAGCCACGTAGGCACTACGTCAGCCAAAACCGTCATGCAAACCGCCGAGGGACCTTGGCTACAACGGTTTTGTAAGTTGAAGGACCCATTGTATTGGTATTACGGTTCAAAGACGAAAATCGGATTCGGTGTAAAGTTAAGAGATCTCAAATGAACTTATTCCCTGCGCAATCAGCATGCTCAGGCTTGGCTGCCAGTGCGACGGTACAGTGCTCGATCAGTGAGCCTCGATCCTCATTCCTATTAGTAGTATATTGAAAAAACTAACTTTTAGGACAAATATGAACAAATGCATATCCAAATTCATTCCCAAAAATTGATTTTTTTTGGACGGAGGGTTTAGGCAGTTCCTTGTTAAATCTCTTCAACGCAATTGTAACAGTTGCACTGAAAGAAATTCTCGGTTTCAGCAAATCAATAGAGAAGTCTATGCAGGTTGAGGAATTCTCAGTTTCAGCAAAAGAGAAAAATCTATGCATCTTCTCCGTATGCATGTGGAATTGTGGATGAATTCTCAGGAGTACAAATTATTATCGAGAGGCAGAAGTTTTGAATATGTTCCAAATTCATAAGCTCATTATAAAGGCCGACTTCTGATGAAGCAAAGCGGAGGCCCGTAGTCGGAGGCTTGGGCCGGAGCGAAGCGGTACGGTACATATACCCTTGTTAGGGTTTCACTGAGATAAATACTCTTGTAAGCCGCCGCACGGCGTTGTAACCCGACTCTTGATAATAGTGAGGAGTGTTTTGCTGGCTGGCACCCGTGGTTTTTTTTCCCTTCGCATTGGAGGGTTTTCCACGTTAAATCTTGTGTCTCCGCTGTGATTGATCTTTGTTTCTTCATCGTTTACTCGTCCTAATCACAACAAGTGGTATCAGAGCGAGGTTCGTTGCATATTAGGGTTTCATGACGACGTCGATGAAGTTCGATCTACCGCTGCTGGATTACAAGACTCGGTTCTCACTATGGCAAGTCAAGATGCGGGCTATTCTGACGCAGAAGGATGACTATGATGAGGCGCTGGAGGGCTTCGGGAAGAAGACCAAGGCTGAATGGACTCCTGAGGAAATCTGCAGGGATCGTAAGGCTATGTCTCTAATTCAGCTTCATTTACATAATGATATTTTGCAAGAAGTGCTGCAGGAAAAGAGTGCTGCAGAACTCTGGTTGAAACTAGAATCGATCTGTATGTCCAAGGATCTAAACAGTAAGATGCATATGAAGATGAAGTTGTTTACTCTCAAGATGAAGGAGAGTGATTCGGTGATGAGCCATCTATCCGTATTCAAGGAGATCGTTGCCGACCTAGTGTCGATGGAGGTGAAGTATAATGATGAGGACTTAGGCCTTTTACTGTTATGTTTATTGCCAAGTTTGTATGCTAATTTCCGTGACACCATACTGTTAAGCCGTGATGAACTAACCCTTGCGGAAGTTTATGAGGCACTCCAGTCCAGGGAGAAGATGAGAGGCATGGTGCAAACCGACGAATCGTCGTCCTCCAAGGGCGAAGCATTGCATGTGAGAGGCAGATCTGAGCATAGATCTTCCAGTGACAACTACAATCGTGGCAAGAGCCAAAACAGTAGAGGCCGTTCAAAGTCCAAACCGCCCAAGATGTTCTATAAGTATTGCAAGAAGAAAAACCATTTTATAGAGGATTGTTTAAAATTGAAAAATAAGGAGAAGAGGAAAGACAATCCTGATGGTAATGCTTCTGTTGTTTCTGGTGCTGAAAACTCTGATTCTGGAGATTATCTGGTAATTTTTGCTGGCTGTGTTTCTGGTCATGATGAATGGATACTTGATTCTGCATGTTCCTTTCATATCTGCACTAACAGAAACTGGTTTAGTTCCTATAAGCCTGTGCAGAAAGGAGATGTGTGTATGGGAGATGACAACCTGTGTGACGTTGTGGGCATCGGCTCCGTTCAGATCAAGGCACATGATGGCACGACACGCACACTGAAAAATGTGAGGTACATACCAGGGATGTCCAGAAATCTCATCTCACTCAGTACGCTTGATGCAGAAGGTTTCCATTATTCTGGTTCAGATGGCGTTTTAAAGGTATCAAAAGGTTCTCTTGTTTGCTTGAAAGGTGATCTGAATTCTGCAAAGTTATATGTCCTTAGAGGAAGTACTTTACATGGTTCTGTTTCCGCTGCTGCTGCTGTTGCTAATGATGAACCTAGTAAAACTAACCTTTGGCATATGCGTTTGGGACATATGAGTAAACTTGGTATGTCAGAATTGATGAAGAGAAACTTGCTGGATGGCTGCACTTCGAGTAACATGAAGTTCTGTGAGCATTGTATTTTTGGGAAGCATAAGAGGGTAAAGTTCAACACCTCAGTTCATACCACCAAAGGTACTCTTGATTATGTACATACTGACTTATGGGGTCCTTCTCGTAAGCCTTTTCTTGGTGGTGCTCGTTACATGCTTACTATTATTGATGATTACTCTAGAAAAGTTTGGCCTTATTTTCTGAAAAATAAAGATGATACTTTTGCTGCTTTTAAGAACTGGAAAGTTATGATAGAAAGGCAAACTGAAAGAAAGGTGAAATTGCTTCGTACTGATAATGGTGGAGAGTTCTGTTTGGATGCATTTGATGATTATTGCAGGCAAGAAGGCATTGTTAGGCATCACACCATACCACACACTCCGCAGCAAAATGGTGTGGCTGAGCGTATGAACAGGACCATCATTTCAAAGGCTCGTTGCATGCTGTCCAATGCCAGGATGAGCAAGCATTTTTGGGCTGAAGCTGCTAACACCGCATGCTACTTGATAAACAGGTCGCCTTCTATTCCACTTAATAAGAAAACCCCCATTGAGGTATGGTCTAGTACACCTGCTGATTATTCACAGTTGAAAGTTTTTGGCTGCACTGCTTATGCTCATGTTGATAATGGAAAATTAGAGCCTAGAGCTATTAAGTGTCTTTTTCTTGGTTACAGTTCGGGAGTTAAAGGATATAAATTGTGGAATCCTGAAACAGGAAAGACTTTCATGAGCAGGAGTGTTATTTTCAATGAGTTTGTGATGTTTAATGATAGTTTGTCCTCAGATCATGTTCCAGAGAATTCTGAAAAGGAGCTACAGTATATCAGCGTGCAGGTGGACCATGTGGATAATGAGGAAGGTGGGCAGGTGGAGCCGGTGCAGGTGGAGTCGGTTGATGACCAAGAAAATGAAAATGCTGATAATGATGCTCATGATGATGTTCAGCAAACTCCTCCTATTGCTCATCGCAGGTCCAAGAGGGGTTGTGGACCTCTAAACCGTCTTATTGAAGAATGTAATTTGACTTATTATGCTTTGAGTTGTGCTGAACAGGTGGAGAATACTCATGAGCCAGCCACTTATGCTGAAGCCATTGCTTGTGGTACTCGTGAGAAGTGGATTTCAGCTATGCATGAGGAGATGCAGTCTCTAGAGAAGAATTGCACATGGGAGGTTGTGCCTTTGCCAAAGAAAAAGAAGACCGTCCGCTGCAAATGGATCTTCAAGAGAAAGGAGGGTTTATCTCCAAGCGAGCCTCCAAAGTTTAAGGCAAGGTTAGTAGCAAAATGCTACAGTCAAATTCCTGGTGTTGATTATAATGATGTGTCTCTCCAGTTGTAAAGCATAGCTCCATTCGCACATTCTTTAGTATTGTTGCATCACATGATCTTGAGCTTGAGCAGTTAGATGTAAAGACTGCGTTTTTGCATGGAGAGCTTGAGGAGGACATATACATGGACCAGCCAGAAGGGTTCATAGTGCCAGGCAAGGAGAAGTTTGTTTGCAAATTGAAGAGGTCCTTGTATGGTTTGAAGCAATCCCCTCGTCAGTGGAATAAAAGGTTTGATTCATTTATGCTGTCGCATGGTTTTAAGAGGTCAAAATATGATAGTTGTGTTTACATTAAGCATGTTAATGGATCACCCATATATCTGCTGTTATATGTTGATGATATGTTGATTGCTACCAAGAGTAAAGTTGAAATCACTAAATTGAAGAAATTGTTGAATAGTGAGTTCGACATGAAGGATCTTGGTGCTGCTAAGAAAATTCTCGGTATGAAAATTACTAGAGACAGAAAATCTGGTTTGTTATTTCTTAGTCAGCAAAATTATATTAAGAAAGTTCTTCAACGTTTCAACATGCATCATGCAAAGCCTGCTAGTACTCCTATTGCACCTCACTTTAAATTATCAGCTGCACAGTGTCCTAGTACAGATCAAGAGATTGAATACATGTCAAGAGTTCCTTATTCTAGTGCTGTTGGGTCTTTGATGTATGTCATGATTTGCTCTCATCCAGATTTATCATATGCTATGAGTTTGGTTAGCAGGTATATGTCTAATCCTGGTAAAGAACATTGGAGAACAGTTCAGTGGATTTTCAGGTACCTCAGAGGCATAGCAGATTCTTGTTTGAAGTTTGGCAGAACTGATAAGGGACTTATTGGTTATGTGGATTCAGATTATGCTGCTGATCTGGACAGGCGAAGGTCACTCACTGGTTATGTGTTCACTGTTGGCAGTTGTGCTGTGAGTTGGAGGGCTACTTTGCAGTCTGTTGTTGCATTGTCTACTACTGAAGCAGAATACATGGCTGTTTGTGAAGCGTCCAAGGAATTAATTTGGCTAAAAGGTTTGTACGCTGAGCTGTGTGAAGTTGATTCTTGCATTGATTTGAACTATGACAATCAAAGTGCCATTTACCTTACCAAAGATCATATGTTTCATGAGAAGACAAAACATATTGACATCAAGTACCATTTTGTTCGTGATGTGATCGAAGAAAGTAAGCTAAAGGTATGCAAGATCAATACTCATGATAATCCTGCTGATATGATGACAAAACCAGTTCCTGCTGCTAAGTTTGAGCTTTGCTCAAGCTTAGTTGGTTTGATTAATTAGCCAAGAGGCTATTTGGCGCCAGAAATATTTTTCCTGTTGCTATGTTGAGGATGCAGGTGTTAATTTATGCTACAAGATGAATTTGTCTCAAGGTGGAGTTTGTTGAATATGTTCCAAATTCATAAGCCCATTATAAAGGCCGACTTCTGACGGAGCGAAGCGGAGACCCGTCGCTGGAGGCTTGGGCCGGAGCGAAGCGGTACGGTACATATACCCTTGTTAGGGTTTCACTGAGATAAATACTCTTGTAAACCGCCGCACGGCGTTGTAACCCGACTCTTGATAATAGTGAGAAGTGTTTTGCTGGCTCCATGGTTTTTTTTCCCTTCGCATTGGAGGGGTTTTCCACGTTAAATCTTATGTCTCCGCTGTGATTGATCTTTGTTTCTTCATCGTTTACTCGTCCTAATCACAACAAGAAGCCTAGAAGATGTTTCAGCAGAAGAGAAGATGTTCATGAATCAACCCGTCTCAAGTTGGCACGCCTGATCAAATATCAGAAAAGAACGGCCGCTGCATTGTACCATCAGGTATGGTATATCAGCATATCACGGCCATCGGAACAACTCAGAGACCAATCCATGCTCAATCTTTGACGAGTCCCAAAGCAAATAGGATTACATAAATGAGCAACCAGAATCACAGACAATTGCTCCAGAAATCCATAGATGCCTGGTCTCGTCCTGGGGCCAGGTTTTACCATAAGAGGTCAGCGCCTCTACATATAAGAGCAATCAGCTTGTTACAGCCAGATGCAGTTGTCTAGCGTATTCTACGGGAGATGATAGTCTCATTCCAACAGGCCCCATACTACAACTGTACTAACTGGGCAAAATACTTGTTGCAAGAGCCAATCCAGATGCCAGACTTCCATTGTATACGGTTGTTAGAAGAACCGTACCTCATAATCAGACTTCAGAGAGAGGCATTCATTGGCTACCTCGCGGACTGAAGCTTAGATCGATCGGATGCAATCAACCTGAGACAACTCCAGCAGAACATCCGGAGAAGCCCTCGGCCAGAGATGCAGTTCACTTTGTACCGCTTCAAGCACGGTTGCGACATGTTTGGTCTCGTACAGCGAGCAATGATACTTGATGCTCATTCTTTTGAGAGCCCTAGCGTTCATCACCAGGAACTGACAAAGGCCGCTGCGAGGGTAGCCTTCGAAGAGCGACTCACGCATGTAGAAGGTGACAACTGACAGGTGATTCTGGATGCAATCCGCAGCTATATGCTTCTCCCAGAACTCTGCAGCTAAGTGATCAGGGTAGCGGATATCAAGAGGATCCTATGAACACAAAAGGATAGTTAGGGCTGGGAACAAGTGTGTTTTAGAGAGTGGGTTATTTTTTTCACCCTGGGGCTTACGTACCATGATTTCAAGATCCTTGAGGTTTGGGGAACTGTTGAGCAAGCATGAAATTAATCTGGCAAGGGCTTCATGATTGTGATCCAGAGTAAGGGTAAGCTTCTGCAACCCAAGCAAGTAGCACTTCTTGGGCAACATCCTCGGCATTGCAGTCTTGGCCTTGCTCAAGACCTGATAAAAATGCAAAAGGACAAGAAGAGTATACCTCATGTTATACTTTTAAAAAAACTACACTTTGCACTTCAATCTAAATCATTTGTATATCACGATGCATGTAGCATGTAAAATTATCATTTTACGGCTTTGTGTGTCCCACAGGCTGTTTCATTTTGAAAATATTGGGGTATGTCCAACAAATCCTTTTCCTATTGATTAATTCTATGGCCAAGTGTCCAACGAGGCAGAAGCTAGGGATGCAATATTCAGTTTCCAGTATCTAAAAAAGGTAAAATTATCATTGTTGTTTCTATTCATTCTTTGTAATGAAAACAACAAAGCTAATCAAGAATATTAAATTATTCAACTGTTGCATCATGATTAGCCATGTATGTGGACCAATACAGAAATTTAGTAATTTATACGTAATCAGCAGAAGAGACATGCCAAAGGTAACAGCTACATGTGTTGTACTATGTAGGATGTGATAGCTTACATTAATTAAGTATATTTTGCATCTATCGTGTTTTTAAAATAGGTCATATTTCATATTCATTGTTACGGATGATCAACATAAGTCAACCAATGCCTCCAAATCAAATACAAATGCTTGAAACATAAAAAAGTGTACAGGATCTATTGTAATGAGTGTAGGTAGACATAAATAAACATTTTCCATGGACATCGATTTGTAGGTAGCCTATCTGATTAAGTTTGCAGATCACAACAATTATGTAAATTTCTAGTTTTTTCACTCAATTTATAGAGATTAAAATAAATTATCACTTGAGAGAATGCTTACGGTTTGTTTGATGCATGGTAGTTTACGCAGCTATCTGACTGCCATAAAGGAGGGAGGGATTTGATTCAGGCCATCTTAGTTGCTTGGCTGGTATGGAAAGAGTGGAAGGCTGGGTTTTCAATCAAGAATATTACACTTCTCGCGAGCTGCACTTACTATTGCGTACAAGTGCAAACAATGGCGGACTAGACGTTAGTGGGTGCTTTGGTTTTTGATATGTTACCACTATTTTTCGTATTAGTTCTCCGGTTTCCCCTTTTCCTGAGGGAAGGTTTTCCTGGTTGAATACCTCTGTTGTAATAGCTCCCCAGTTGTCATTTGTCTGGTTGGTGGATAACTGACTATTGAATTTGTTTTTTGCTACAAGCTTTCAGGTAAATGCTGATCTCACCTTTTCAATACAAAGATGAGAAATCTCAAAACGTGCAGCTTGGAATATTTTGCGTGTCGACACATCGATTAAAAGAACCCCTTTTACCATGCTCTGGAAATGTAGAGCTGTTTATAATTTGGAAGGTAAAACATATTTGATGGTAACAAAAAACGAGTTTAGTCACTTCAATTATATTTTTAAGCCGTTGGATGCAAGATATGGCTATTGAATTTCCTCCCTGAACCTTCCACCGCGATTACTAAAGAAATAATAATAATAATAATAATAATAATAATAATAAGAAATGTCCACCCACCCTTCTGCTGAGTCACCCCGGGAAAATCTTAAAATGAAGGTGGCTAAAGTTAGAAATTTGGGTGAGATCATAAACAATCTTTAGTTGAGTGTTTGTACAACATTTATTTTCTATGTGTATTCTAATCCTTTAGTAGAACCTTGTCGTTGTTCAGTTCTTCAAATCTAATCAGGGAAACACATACTGACCTTAGAATATTCACGCGGTAGGTTCAATCGGATCTCTTTGGCGCCCCCGATTCCACAGAAAAACGTCACTATATTCTTAATCTCGTCCGTGCGCTTGTGCTCCCTCTCTTCCATCGCCACAAAATCAAACTTCTCATGGATCTCAGCAATCGAGTAGTCTCCATCTGTTTCCTCGTTGTCGTGGAAGCTCCAAGAAAGCTCGGCGCCGCCGTAGTAAAGGCTCAACCTTGCCGAGTGCAGCTTCGGCGCCTTCACGGAGATGCGAAGCGGGCGGTGCGAATGAATCTGCAGATACTCAAGGCTAGGCGCACTTACGACGATGTTCCGCGCCTTGCGGATGCCTTCCATCACCAGCCGCTTCACGGCCTCGCACCGGGAGACCATGCGCTTGAGGTTGCCGTCCGTGGCGACCACGTCGCGGAGCACGAGCGACTGCAGGGCGCGCAGGCCGGTGAACCTGGCCGGCACCCGGAGCCGGCAGGAGCAGAGCTCCAGGGAGACGAGGGTCTGGCAGCCGTACACCGGCGAAGGCAGCAGGTAGCAGTCGGTTAAGCAGGTGTTCCGGATCCTGAGCTTCGAGAGCCCGCCGCTCCGGCAGAGCTCGCCGATGACGTCGTGGAACCAGACTTGGTCCCTGAACATGGTGTCGGTCTCGACATCGAAGACGGCAACCGGAGCGGCGCGACTGTCGAGGATGCAGTCCAGGGCTTCGATCCATCGATCTGGGTCCTCGCAGTAGTCCTCGCCACCGAGGGAGTCGCCGAGGGAGTCGCCGTGGTTGAAGGTGGCGGAGTCGATGTGGAGGTAGGGGAGCGTGGCGAAGACGCGGGACCAGCGGCGGGAAAGCGCGGTCGTGGCTGCCGCGTCGCGGAGCGGCAGCCGGTCGAGGATGGCGTGGAGGGTGCCGTCGTCGAGCGCGCTGAGCCGATCCACCGCATCCGCCGCCGCGGCATGGGCTTGCGGAGGAGGAGAGGGCCTTGCCCTCTTCGTCGCCGGTGTCGCTTGCTCCATGGGAGATCTCCGAAATAAGAGAGGCCGTGTTCGATTTGGGGATTCGAGGAAGGGGAATAGGTTTTTTCGATGACGTCGGCCTTGTTTTCCCGCCAGATCGGGTGCTAAAACGCGCCCTTTTTTCTATAGCGAGGAAGCAGGCCAGTAGGACAGTAGGAGGCTTGGCCAACTAGTGTTAGCTGAGCTGGGCTTCCCGGCCTGTGAATATTGCTGGGCCAAACGAGATGCTTCTGAGCTGGGTTGTCCGATTGCATGCTCGTTCATCATGAACAGCCATGAACATCACCATGAACAGCCGGAATAAGTTCATCTGAGGTCCCTTAACTTGTCAACGAATCCGATTTTCGTCCTTCAACCGTAAAACCAGATACAATTAGTCCCTGAACTATCAAAACTAGTGCAAACGAGGTCCCTTGACGGTTTGGAAGGCGTTTTTGGCTGACGTGGCTGGTTTGACTAGGTCTTCGTCCTACGTAGCACTGACGTGGCGCTTACGTGGCAATTCGATCCCGGAAAAATAATAAAAACTATGGTCCCACATGTTAGCTACACACACAAAAACAATTTAAAAGCTGTGGGGCCACAGACAACGGCGCCTCCTTCTCTCTCTCCCCGATCCTCTCTTCCTCCTCTCTCTTCTCCTCTCTCCTCTCCAGGCGCGACGGTCGATGGACGGCAGGGAGAAGGGGTGGCGCCCGGCGGCTGTCAAGAGAGAAGCTAGTAGGGAGAAGGGCGACGACCAGGGGTGATAAGGGTGACGTGGAGAGGCGCGGCCTACCGCCGACGGCCGCCGCCCTTCTCCTCGTCGCCCGCAGCACCTGCCTCCACCTCTGCGCTGCACACATCACCAACACCAACCAGCATCACATTGGCATCGGCGGAAGGATTCGCAGCAAGGTCGTCGTCCCCTCCCCTCCCCAGATCTCCTTTGCCTCCGCCTCCTTCGCTCCCCGTCTTCCGTCCAGGATTCATGGACGCCGTGACCGACTCTGACACGAGGGGCACCGCCCAAGTGGTGAATCGACGCCTCGCTGGCCCTCGGCCGTCCTAGGCGACACCGTGCGGAGCCTAGACTCATCGCGAAGGCAAGCGGGCCGCCGGACTGCCACGAAGGACGCTAGGCGAGGATGGAGTCGGCGCGGAGGTTGTCGCGAGCCCGTGAAACCGTGCAGGCTGCGGAGGTGGTGCCGCTCCTCTCCCATCGGCCGCCGCGTACTGCTCTACTCCCGTCCTGTCACCGAAGGAGACGAGAAGCTAGGCGCCGATGGGGGCGCGGAGATGACCTCGATAGCATACTCGCCATGGGTGGCGCTCCCACCCTGTCCCCTCGCATCTCCTTCGTCCCTCCGGTGTGTTGTGGTTGACAGCAGCGGCGTCCAGTGAAGAGCTCGAGAGAGAGAGGATAGAGAGAAGAAGGGAGCAGCAAGTTTGACATGTGGGTCCCACATGGGCCCCACATTTAGAAATTGTTTTTTTGTGTGTAGCTGACATGTGGGACCACAGTTTTTATTATTTTCCCGGGATCAAATTGTCACGTAAGCACCACGTCAATGCCACGTAGGATGAAGGCCTAGTCAAACCAACCGCGTAGGTGTCACGTCAGCCAAAACCGTCTTCCAAACCGTCGAGGGGATCTCGTTTACACCGGTTTTAATAGTTCAGGGACCGGTCGTATCTGGTTTTACGATTGAAGAACGAAAATCAGATTCGTTGACAAGTTAAGAGACCTCAGATAAACTTATTCCATGAAAAGCCAGGGAGGCCTACAATCTGTACCGATATACTCCTATATCCGCAACAATTGCTCATTTTATCAGATCCAGAAGGCACTGAAACAGTCTAATCCATCCTCCGTGCCTCCACCTTTGCAAAAGTACTAGCAAAGAAAATAGTCAGAACAATCATGAAACCATAGTTTTCTACTACCTCCGTTTTATATTATAAATCGATTTGATTTTTTTTAATTAAACTTCATTAGATTTAATCAAATTTGTAGAAAAATTTAACATCTATGATACCAAATTAGTCTTATAACATTAAATATATTTTTATAATATGTTTGCTTTGTATTAAAAATGTTATTATATTTTTTCATAAATTTGATCGATTTTTTTAAAAAATGATTAAAAAAAAGTCAAAAGACTTATAATATGAAACAAAAGGAAGTAGTCATCTTGGGGCCTAAGTTTTCTCATAACAGAAGACGGCCATGATAGCACATAAGAACATTCCTAGTTACTAATACTAGCTACCAACATTCACAAAAGCCTGAAGATGATTCATATGGGATCCACAGTAGTGCTTCAAAATTACTCTGGTGGCCACCATATGGTGGTTTGAAGCACACTGCAGTAGTGCAATCAGAGTTCATGATGAGGCACACAGTATAGGTAATCAAAAGAACAAATCTCTGCAGTTGCAGCTGCTTCTTTAGCAGCTCTAATACCACGAAGGTAGGCGATCAACAGAGCGGATCTCCACCAGCGCGCCCGGAGAAGCCCGAGGCCACAGAGGGAGCTCGCTTTGGACACTCTCCAGCTCAGCGGCGCACCTGTCCTGATCATCCAAGCGCCGATACTTGATGCTCAATCTTTCGAGAGCCCTGGCGCGCATCAGCAGGAACTTTGAGAGGTCGATGTAGGAGCGGTCCTGGAAGCACTCGCTGCTCAGGTAGAAGGCGACAGTTGACAGACGATTCTGAACACATTCAGCTGTTCTCCCAAAAGTCCGGCACGACAGTGCTTGCACAACGATCATCGAAAAAATCCTAGTAAACACGTTGACGGATAAGAGTTAGTAATAAGAAAAGCAATGCAAAGCAGAATTCAAGAAATTTATATCCATGCATGGTGCTTACATTCTTGATCTCGAGATCCTTGAGGTTTGGAGAGCTGTTCAGGAGGTACGACACCACTTGAGCAATGGCTCCGTCGTTGTGGTTCAGATAAAGGGTAAGCTTCTGCAGCCCACGCAAGTAGCATTTTTTGGGCAACCTCATTGGTAATGAGATCCTGGTATTCCTTAAAACCTTGTTGAAGTGTTAAGAACAATAGAAGTTACAGTGTTACACTTCAATCATATATAACCATATATGTATATAAAATCATCTTTAATGGCAAATAAGAGAAGCAAATAGAACAAGAGCGCCAACTTATGCCCAAATTTATTCAAAGCAGGAAAATCATCTAAATATATGAATTCATCCAAATATCACTGTAATTCCAAACCTATGCATGCTTACAAACGAAAACAATTGCAAACAGTGAATGTGAATGACACAAGTGATGAACAGATAAATCCTAGTAAAAGGATGGAGAGTATACTAATAACCTTACCATCAGCCAGTCACCAGAATTTCTTAACATCTACACAGTGATGAGGTGCCTTCCTAATTTCTAATTGTTTTTCCATACGTTCGAAATATGAAGCCAGAGTTTCACGTTGATAGCAGGACATTCACCAAATTTAGCTCCATAGTTTGCATGATTCAATCATGGTAAATATTCCGTTCCCATTTTAATGCGATGATTTAATCTAACCAAATCAGACTAAACAAAAACCATAAGATGACTGTGTCACCTACAGCTTCGCTGTGGGTGAGACGAGCGTCTGGTGAAGCACAGGTACAGCCTGCAATTGCAAAGCACTGACCTTGGCGTACTCATATGGCAAGTACAAATACAGTTCCTTGTCACAGCCCAATCCGCTGAGAAATGTCACCATGTTCGTAGCCTCGTCCGTATTCCTCTGCTCCCGCCTCTCCTGCGCCTCGAATTCATACAGCTGAAGATTTCCGCGCTTGCTTTCGATCTCGCCGTCGGAGTTGTTGTAGATGCTCCAAGAAACGTCGGCGAGGCCGTAGCGGAGGCTCCGCTTCGCCGACTCCAGGTGAGGCGCCCTCTTGAGCGCGACGCAGAGCGGACGGTATGAGTGGATCTCTAGCTCCTTCAGGCTTGGCCCGCGGATCACGACGTTCCGCACCCGGTGGCCGGTGGCAGTCGTCGAGCACGAGCCGCTCCACGGCCCGGCAACGACGCGGCGGAGCACGAGCGAGCACACGGCGCGCAGGCCGGTGAGCTTGCCCGGCACGCGTCGAGCTCGATCGAGGTGAGCGTCGCGCAGGCGTACACCGGGGAAGGCACGACGTAGCACTCGTGGACGTGCTCGTTCCGCACCGCGAGCTCCTGCAGGCCGCCGCTCCGGCAGAGCGTGCGGAAGGAGGAGTAGAACCAGTCGTCGTAGCCCTCCAGGAGGTCCATGTCGGCGTCGACCTCGAAAGCGGCGACCGGTGAGAGGCGGCCGTCGAGGACGCAGTCCAGGGCGTCGACCCAGCGGTTGTTGTCGTCGCAGTAGTCGATGTCGAGGCCTCGAGGGAGGCGCGGCTGTTGAACGTGGTCGGGCCGAGGCGGAGCCGCGGGAGCGTGGCGAAGACGCGGGGCCAGCGGCTGGACAGCGTGGTGGTGACCGCGGCGTCGCGGAGCGGGAGGCGCGCGATGATCTCGCGGACGATGTCGTCATCGAGCGCGCTGAGCCGGTCCACCTCCTCGGAGGCGTCGTCCTGCGGGTGCGATGGCTTCGCCTTCTTCACCGGTGGGGCTTCTTGTTCCATGGATGCCGCTTCGAAGGGCACGAGTTCTCAGGCGGCGGCAGCGACGTGCGTGTGTCGTGTGCGGTTTATATCATGGAAGCCGGAAGGGCGCGGTGTTTTCCCGCCGGATGGTGTGGAGATCCCGCCAATGCCGCCATTCCGAGGGAATCGGTTCGCTTTCCTCCGGATTCTCTTCCGTGGTCCGCGCGAGGTGGCTCAGTACTACTGGCCCCACGTGTCAGCTACTGCACGAGCTGCTACTTTTGGGCATTTGTCCCGTGTACCACACCTGCACCGCACGCATAGTAGCTGGGAGATGGACCGGCCCGTGGCTCCTCCAAAGCCGTTGCGGCCCAACAAGAGCGAGAAATACGAGCCACAGACCCATTGCCCGCACGGCGGACCGTACGACCGAACTGGCACGGACCGAGGCCACCTCATCGCGTCCGCTCCGCAAGACCACAACCACAAGCACGACGGCGCCCCCCGCTCAGGATGCTGCTGCGTCTTCCCTGCGTACGCGGCCCCGCACCGGCGGCCGCCCCCCGGTGGAGACCCCCGGGGCGGGCGGCGCGGGGCCCGGCGCGGACGGCACCATGGCTCGGCCGAGGGAACTCCACCGCTTCGTCCGCCGACGGCAGCGGCGCTCCGAGCTCTCCGGTACGACTACCCTTTCTGGTGATTTTTTTTTTCTTTTTCGCTTCGAAGCCTTCTTGTTCTCTGCCATTCCCAAGCTCTGACCCTGGCGTTGCCGCGGCAGTCCCTCCACTACGATCCTTTGGCCGACCTCCTTGGACCAGACGTCGACCCGATCTCATCCCAGTACGTGTTTGCTCTTCCATACTGTTCGATCGTGCGTTAGCTGATCGTCAGACAATTCAGATAGTAGATGAAACGTTGGTGCGAGACTGTAAGCTACAGCACAATTCTATGCGTGAACAGTGGAATGCCACTTGATTTCACCACTACGGAGTGGTGATTGGTGAATTAGGTAGAGCTGAAGTAAGTAGAGTGGCCAGTCTCATTAAGGGTTCCACCTTTGATCACTTCCTAGAATGTATGTGATGGATTAATTTGTGGCAAAACATAAAACATCACACCTAAAATTAGCTGCTTACTTGGCATGTATTCGTACAAGTTTTGCAACCAAAAGGCATGTTGAATTTCTTTCCTCTCAAATAGGATTTCTACTAACTGCCAGACACAGTGACTTTGGTGAAGGAAAATTGTGTCCACGGCAAATGGCATACTTTCAACAGAGCTGAGCATCGTGTATTATGTATTTACGTGCCATCAAAGCTTTGAGAACTGACCAGAGAAGACTTCAAAGGTTTCTTGTTAGTGCATGTTGAAAAGGGTAGTCTTTTGGTGCAGGAATACTGCTCCAGTTGCAGAGAAGGGGAAGCTGAGGTCCTGGGTTGGTCCAAATGGGCAATACTATCGTGAGCTTCCTTGCCCTAGTTGTCGAGGTAGAGGATACACTCCTTGCAAACAGTGTGGGATAGACAGATCCAGTTTGGACTGCCCTATGTGCAATGGCAAGGTGAACCTGCCGGATATGCTGTAACCTTAAGTCAGCGTCAAGAAAATGATATTCCTAAATATATGTGTTTTTTCATATACTTATCCATATATTGTTATGCTTGTCTATCAGGGCATTAGGGAGTGTGTGCAATGTGCTGGGGAGTGTGTTATATGGCAAGAATCTATTGATGAGCAACCATGGGAGAAAGTTCGTTCTAGGTGAATGCTGCATCTTTTACTTTAGTCTTATACCACCTTGCTTGTTATAGCTAGACATTTTTCCCATAAGAGTAACTGCAGAAAGATTTGTTGTTGCAAACTTCTTTGAGGGCTAGTAAAATGTTCATTGTGATTTGAATTGTCTATTTCCTGTAGGCATTAATTTTATGGAAAATTGTAACTGATGAAGTAACTATTTATGCTCTTTAACATAGTTAGAGAAAAATGCTTTAGGATTCCTGTTCTTAATGCTACCTACCCTTCTTCAACTTGCAGTTCTCCCTTGAAAGTAAAAGAGGATGATGAAGTCGACAAACTAGAGATAAAGATTAACACATCAAAAAGATCAAGGCGTACTTACCCATCTCCATCCCCTGAAGTTGCCCTGAAGATTAGCAGATCTTTAAGAGTAAGTGATGATGCTTTCTTACATGCAGAATACCAGACTGTACTTTATCTGCCAGTATGTTTGCTATCTTTCCTTATGGCTTTTTAAAAAGCTTAATAAGAATTGCAGAGTCTGAATGCTAAAACAGGACTGTTTACAAAGCACATGAAGATTATACACCAAAACCCCAAATTGCATGCACAAAGGGTTGCTGCAATCAAAGTAAGATATGATGAGAACTGTCTTAATCATATGTTCTTGTTAAATATGATCTGATTGACACTGAACTATCTTTCTTTTTTAATTCGTACCTGAACTTGAAGAAAACAAAAGGTACTGCTGCTGCAAGAAAGCATGCATCTGAAACTCAAAAGGCATTCTTCAGCAATCCCGAGAATCGGCTTAAGAGAAGCATTGCCATGAAAGGTAAATCTGCCTTTCTTTTACTCATGAGCGAAGTGTATATCCATTTAGACAGCTTGGCATATCTGTTGCCAGCTGCTCCTGTCCTTATATTATTAGCTAGCATGTTTATATTCTCTTTGTCTTGAGTTCAAGTGGTAGCACTAGAATTGGCTATAGTGTTACTTCAATGTGCACTTTTGCATGGATATTCTGCTTGTTACCAAAACGGAACTTGTTATCTACTTGAAGAACATTTGACACCTGATGTTTTGTAGGGGTGAAATTCTTCTGCAGCAAATGTGGGCAAGAAGGTCATAGGAGCTTCTATTGCCCAACAGTGAGAGAAATTTCAGGCAGAGTGCATTTCAGATGCCGATTATGTGGGGGAAAGGGTCATAATAGCCGAACATGTGGAAAGCCAAAGTCAGAGAATGAGCGTCAACGACAACCTCGGCACTGCAGCCAATGTGGTCAAATGGGGCACAACCGTCGTAACTGTCCCAGATCCACCACCGTTGAGGTTGGTGCTTCTGGCTATATAGTTAAACAAGATAATGTTCATAATTCAGGTATTTATTCATGTAGTTTCTGCTCGTCAAAGGGGCATAATAGGCGTACATGCCCGAAAAGAAAGGCTAGCATAGGACAGCAGAAAGATTGAAATATACATGTTAATCCACATAGCAATCTTATGGTGTTTGCTGAAAAGTTTGTGATGGTCGCTTTCATTTCCTTATATAATACACGTTGGTGCACGGTACCAAGTTGGTTTCTGTTCCCATTGTATATTTTCACCACTACTTTTGCATTTCATACTTGCATTTCTGCTTGTTTGTAATCGTCAGCTCTGGTAGGCTGGTATACAAAGCCAAAGGTTTCAGACTTTCAGTACATTCTTGAGGCATATGACACAGGGTGGACTTCTGAGGACGCTATTGTGAAGATTCACCATCGTTTGCATATTTCACTCCAAAGATCTGATAATAAGTCACCCCTGCAGTTATATTTTGCAGGATGTCAAGATTTACTCAGAGTAAGACCCTTTTCTGGGCCGAATTGCATGCGCTATCGACTTTGTATTTATTTTGTTTCGTTAGAACAAGATTTCAACCAAAAGTTACTCTATTCGACTATAGTTTCTAACATAAAATTGATGTTATTAGATATATATTCAAAAGTACTTATAATTATGTATTTTATCACATAAATAATATAGTAGTAAAGCAATTGATGATCACAACCTTATATTGTTTCTCCTCAATTTTTTTGGATAAGGGATTAACCGAACAAAGCTTAAAGCAGGGTGATTTCTTCACCCAACTTTCTCAACTCACGTATCTCTTTTTTCGCGCGCACGTTTTTCAAACTGCTAAACGGTGTGTTTTTTTGCAAAAAGTTTATGTACGAAAGTTGTTTTAAAAAATCATATTAATCCATTTTTTTTAAAAAAAATTAGTAAATACTTAATTAATCATGTGCTAATGAGTCGTTTCGTTTTTCGTGCGAAAGAATATTTTCCCAAACCTAACCAATACAGCCTAAGACTGATCCTTCAACAGTTTGTCGGTCGGAGGGGTTTCAGATTCTATTCTAACCCATAATTACTTTCGTACTGTACTGACTAGGCTAGGCTGGATCAGCAATGATCGATGCTTTTCGATGTTGCTTTTCGACTTTCGGTTGTTGGCCGGGGATCTTGGGGCAGCGAATTGCGATGTTCACCCAGTACTTGAATTTTGGAGTATAGATTAGCTTTAAGTTTCTTTTGAAAGATTAGTTTCAAGATCCTTTTGGAACTTAGGAATTTTACAGGATCTTTACATGAATCACAGAATCAGTATTTTGCAAGATAGACGAGACCCGTCACGCGAGTGTTACCGTGGGCCCACCGAGCCGGGCCATCTCACTAGGACTTGGTTGTGTTTGGAACAAGAGGTTTCGCGACTGCACCTTACTATTAACATATGATTAATTAAATATTATCTAAAAAACTAAAAAAATATATTAATATAATTTTTATAACAATTTTTCTGTATTTTTTTTAAAAAACGTATTGTATAACAGTTTGGAAAGTATACGTGTGAAAAACAAATAAATGGAGATTGAACATTAGAACACAGCCTAAAGAGTACTCTCTCCATTAAAAAAACTAAAATTAAAGATGACATATTGTAGTATTGTATTATGACAAATAAATCTAGATAGGATCCTGATTTGTTTTCTTTACTAAGTACACAGACTTCAGACACCACGGCCACCTCAGCCAGCGTTCCATCCCTTCAAATCGAAAGGCCGCACGCCGCACCCAAGAATCCCCAGATCACACATCAAATCCTCCACCACCGCCTCCCTTTGCTCTTTTCAATTTTTTTTTCTTCGCCTCCCCCCAAACACCTCGTGCGCCTCGCGACGAGGGGACGACGACGGCGACGACAGGGCCGCGAGGAGATCGAATCGTGATCGCCGCCTCCCGCCGTCACCCATGTCGACGTCGCGCAGGAGAACCCTCCTCAAGGTCATCGTCCTCGGCGACAGCGGGTCAGCGCCCATTCCCCCCTTCCTCCCCACGAATCCGCTCGGCGGCGGTGGATTCCGTGCTCTTTTTTTTTTGGTGCTAGTGGCTTGATTTGGATGCGGTTGCTGTAACCTGTGTGAGGTGTGGTTTTCTGGTTTGATTACCCATGTTTGATCTGTGCAGGGTAGGGAAGACGTCGCTTATGAACCAGTATCCTTGCTGCTGCATTTTAGCTTTCTCTTTGCTTGATCGCTGCGGGGTTAGACCCGTTTCTTGTGTGATTTTTTTTCTCGAACCCATTGGCGTCCTAGTGCTGCTCCGTTGCGATATTTGAAGCCTTTGTGAGCGACCCCATTCTGGGGTTTGCTTGCTGTTAATCTGTGCTTAGTTGCTTTTCTGCGCTGCTAATTTCATTTGTATTGGTGCATTTGTGTACTTGATTCTCTGATGTGATTTTGAGGTAATGAGGGAAGTATCTTAATGTGACTGCTATCAAATGTTAGATTCACGGCAGTAGTTGGCACTTTTATATGCTTGACTTTAGTTAGATATGTTCACAAGAAGTTTAGCCAGCAGTACAAAGCTACAATTGGTGCGGATTTCGTCACCAAGGAGGTCCTCATTGAAGATAGGCTCGTGACTCTGCAGGTGATTATCACCCTTAGCCTTTAGCAGCTCTTGTGCAGTGAGAAAATAGAGTGACTGTTGTAATATTGTCACTGTCATGGTTGCTTAAATTGTAGATCTGGGACACTGCGGGGCAGGAGAGGTTCCAGAGTCTTGGTGTTGCATTTTACAGAGGAGCAGATTGTTGTGTGCTCGTCTATGATGTCAATGCTAACAGGTCATTTGACACGCTCAACACATGGCATGATGAGTTCCTCAACCAAGTAAGTTATCTCATGTCACTGTGATGCTTAATCATGGTTGTAGATAATGACTGTAGAGCTATTTATGATTTTTTTTGTGATGTGTGTGGCCTGCAAAAAAATCAGATAGCTTAATGTGATGTTGCCACTAACGTTCTGAAAGTTGCTCATGCTTAGCTGCTTAACATTTGTTTTCCTCCTGTGTTTGTTCTGGCAAAGCTTGTGCATGACAATCCTAGTAGCCAAGAATATCTTATTTATGGATGGCTTATGCTATTACAATACATCCAGTTTCATACTTTCATTATGCAAATTGACAATATATTTGCATGCTTCTGCTAATTGTGCATGATAATCCTAAACACAGCATATACTTCTGCTATTGGGTGCTCAGGGGGCTGTGTTAGCTCAAACATCTAGCTAAACCGCACCCTTCCCTCCCCGCACTTGTAAATTACCCTGAGACAGTAAATGAATCACCGTACCCATAAACAAACCATTGCACAGGAATGTAACCAAACAACCGCAATTGTAAACAAACCTCCATGACTGTAAATCAAGACCATTGTTGCCTCTCTCCTTTTTTTTTTTAAAAAAAAGATAAGATTTTTAGGAGCCTGGAGGGTGTGGCGGCTCATTTCTCCACATTTAAAATGCCTCTCTCTCTCCCACCCTCTGTCAACAGCAATTTCGGCAAGTAACCGGTGATTCAGCTTCATGGGGTGCATCTTTTCTCCACCAATAGAATGATATTGAACTATTGATAATGATTCTTGTGATCTGAACAATCACTCAATGTTGCACTGGTAGCATCCAATGTGCAGCTATCTAATCAAAAGAGGGATAAAGATAAGGCCAAAAGAAATTCATTGATTCTATTGATGTATAGTTGGTAGTTGCTTATATATTGTTACAGGCTTACAGTCTCCCCTGAACTGGAAGATCATTTTGAGATCTTCGAGCATATTCGAGCGTGCAATGTGACTATTGTCACTTCGGCCAATACAAAAGATGAGACTTTACTACTGTGGAGTTGCTTTTTGCTAAAAGATGAGGGGGGGAACTAAGTAAGATGTCAGAGAAGTGACATATACGAGATCACAAACGTAGATTGCTCGTGGCTAAATATGAATTGAGACGAAAGCTTTAGAATTTTTTAACCCGATCTTCCATCTGGTATGCGGGACAAACATTGTTATTAGTTGTCCAAGTTGCCAGAAATACATCCATGTCGTCAAACCTCAGATATCTCAGAAGGGGATAAGCTGCAGTACCTAGCAGAGTGACCGCCTCAGAGACAAGGAAACTCAACCTTGTCAGTATCGTATGATGACTTTGGTGATGCGTTAATGAAGAAATCTCCCTCTGTTTGTATGAGCTTTACTTTTTGAATTCTAGTTATGTTTTCTCCTTGAAGTCTTAAACATTGACTTGCCCATAGCTGCCTAACTTAATCACCAATGATAGCATGTCGTTGAGGAGGAGGGTTTAGATCTTTGGTAATTGTTACTGGCAAGGTGTCCACCTTAGTGCATAACTATCAAATGTGTGAAGATCTCAAAGTAATGAAAACTACTGATATACTGATGTCCTGACCTCCACTTATCATTTAATGACATCATTGAATGGTAGTATTATATTGATACTTATATTCTTGATGAATTCAAAGCCAGCATTTTCTGAAGGTTTTCGCATATTTCATTTTAGATTTCCATAGAAGGATTTGTGTATTTAAGGGCAGCTATGATGACACTGTAAAAAAAAAATTTCTATTCAGTCACCTTATCAGTAAATGAATGATATCAATAAAAAAACTACTATGCTTCTCAGGAGGTCATTATTTTGGATGGACTCCTTGCTCTCAGCTATTTATTTCTGTCAACTTATGCAACCGAGTCAAGTGTGCTTGTTGCTATTTGAAGTTGCAACCTGTAAGTCTGTAATTGAATGTTTCCATTTGGAGGAATAAGCCTGTAATACTCCATTCAAAACTCATTGGGCTTGAGTGTTGGGACTTTTCATAACTCTACAGTCCTTGCTGAGGTCTACACAACCAAAAGCGCCTACCTGTACCAGTTTCAAGGATCCTTCTCATCAATAGATTTCAAATCCCTTTGGAAAACTCCTGCTGAACCCAAGACCACTTTCTGTGGATGGCTTGTTCTCCATCAAAAAACACTCATGGCCCAGAATCTACTTTGCAGGCATTGGCCTTGCAATTGGATTTGTAGCCTTTGTGGGGAAGCTTTTGAGGACACAAACCACCTTTACAATGGCTGCACCTTCTTCAGATGTGTGTGGATACTAATCTGTCAATGGCAGAATCTGAATAATGTTCTGGCCACCCCTCCTGGCGAAAATGGCGCATGGTGGAATGCGATCTGCCAAATAAACTCAAAGGAGCAAAAAGCTTCGCTCCGTAGAGCACTCCTCACCACCTGGTGGAATATTTGGTTGGAAAGGAATAGAAGAATCTTTCAAAATATTTTAAAGTCGGAATTAGAGGTAGCGCATATAGTTAAGCAAGAACTTGACCTAAGCTTGGCCTTCCTCCCACCCTGAGTTTTTTTTTTCTTTCGTTTTTTCCTGCATTGCTGCTGGCAGGAAAGCATTTTGGGGAAACCCATATGTAATCTGAAATGTCTATATTCTAAAACCTTTGCTTTTCACCTCTTATTAAAATTCCGGCAGAGCTCCTGCTGTCATTCTCCTAAAAAAAGAACAGTCCTTGCTGAGCTCATTGAGATTTTTAAGGTCCTATCTCCTTTCTCCAAGCGCTAATGTTTGTCTGCGGAATGTGTTTTATGTACCAAGGGCATAGATACTATCTGTACATTTTGGTTGTTACAAACTTCTGCTGGCATAATACTTTTTAGTACTTAATTCAATGTAACTTCTGGGTGGACAATTTACTAAATGGACTAATGCTTAAATTATTTCCTTTGATCTGGATATCTAATTAGCTGTAATATTTGCAATTATATTGCATTTCCATCTCATGTAACATCCTGTAAAATATTGACTAATTTAATTGGCATGGTGCTTTTTCATTTCCTTTTAGGCTAGCCCATCGGATCCCAAAACTTTTCCATTCATCTTACTTGGGAACAAGATTGACGTAGATGGAGGGAAAAGCAGAGTGGTGAGTTTGTCGAGTATACCATCAACTTTTGCCTCTATATGTGTGACTACATGCTTACTATTCACACAGGTTTCTGAGAAGAAAGCAATGGAGTGGTGTGCATCCAAAGGCAATATTCCTTATTTTGAAACCTCTGCAAAAGAAGACCGTAATGTCGACAGTGCATTCTTGTCTGTTGCTAAGCTTGCTTTAGAGCATGAGCGTGATCAGGACATGTGAGTAGAATCATTTTCCTCTTTTTGTTTTCTTGCCGAAAACATTGACTGTGTAAGCTTATGTCATGCGTATGTGAATTCCCTTGAATATTTTGTTAAAGAATTTACTATATATACTAGCATTTTAGTTGCATTTGATTTATTTATATGTTTTCAACTAAGCATTATGGTCCTTTCTTAATTAGAGATGATTTTGCCCCTTTAGCGCATTATTTTTACTTAGTTGGGTAGGTTTTGCTGCTCACCCACCACCCAGCCATTGTTTTATGGGCTAATGTTTGTTTAGCCTCTTGTGTAGATGTTCTTTATAAATATTCCTGGTAGTTTTCTCAGTTCTTAAATATCATTGTGTGTGCCGTTTGTTTCCAGTTGCCCACCACTTCTAGTACTTTCATATGTCATGTTTTCTTAAATTATTAAGGTTATCTGTGTGTTTGGCTATTATTAAATGATACAATGTTTTGTTGCTACCCTTTTGTGCGTTGCTGTTATTGGTGAACTCATGTACGAAAAATATGCTGCTAACAATGGCATACCTGAACTAAAATAAGTAAAAATGTGTCTGTTAATGTCTGAGGATTAAGAGTGAATACAGTCCTCCATATTGGTTGTGTTCTGTGTGGACAGCTTGGCATAGAGATATCAGACTATATGAAACGATAAAACTTCTGCTAATTGATCCATGTCATGGCATTTCACATAATAACTCTTTTGTTGGTTTTAATAGTGATTGTTATAGTATATTACTATCCTTTTCATTCTTGTGTTTTCTACGTTTTCGTTGCATTGTTTCAACAGATCTAGCTTGATCTTTTTGGTTACTCACCGTTAATTTTTCCTGGCCTTCAGCTACTTCCAGACAGTTGTTACAGATCCTGTTCCAGAGGCTGAACAGAGGAGTGGATGTGCATGCTAGCAGCTAGTCATTGCCGTTGCAGGTTTTGCTTACTGATTGTGATATTCTTTTGAAGTGATGCTGTGCATTCTTTGATGTACACTAAGGTTCCTATGCGGCCACTAAACTCCCTTTTGTAGTCATTGTACGATAGTTAGCCACTACTGTTTTGGCCCAAGAGTACTCAGGCAGAGTCCTTTTCCTCCAATTGGGCAATAAGAATGTACAGAGGCTGATAATTTGGAATAATGCCCTATCTGCTGTTTATCTCATGGCCTCAATTATATCCGTGCAGTTATAACTTGTCCTCCGAGGCGTTGGATTTTTGTTTGAGATAGTCATATTTGATTTTCGTTGCCATTGTTTGGAGGGTGTTTGGCTACAGTCGTATTGGAACGCTATACTGCTGGTTGAAATATTCCAACGTTATATTTTATGACGACTTACTGTTAACTGTTCAACTTTGTGTTCTGGTTGAAATATTCCAACGTTATATTTTATGATGACTTACTGTTAACTGTTCAACTTTGTGTTCTGAATCATTATGATGCCATGATATTGCCTTTGCAAACTAAGAATGCGAGTTATTGTTTTTCTTTTCATGACATTTTAGGCTTCTAGCTCGTATTAATGGGAAATTTTCTTTAGCATCAGAGCACATGCTGTAGTTGTTCTCTTGCCATCCAGTTAGTCATGAAAATTTCTCAAAACATTTGGCACTAAACAAATCCGGCACCCCTTGCGCTTGTTTCTTTGACATTCTAACGGTCTGTAAATAGGAGGATGGCAAGGTCGGTTATTGGCGATTGGTCGTTGTTTGCTTATTTGCGACTGGCTGTTGAAATCGCACGACGGAACAAACTTTTTTTTGCTGACAAATCATGGTGCGACAGCACCCCACACTAGAGCGGGATTAGCTATCTCTGACGGGCATTAACCTTCATCACTATCGGGTAGGGTCCCCGTCACTGACCAAAGGTTAGTGATGTGAGAAATTATCTCAATCGGGCACAAGGCCATCACGGATGGACGTTATCTTAATCGGGCCTAACAATATAGCCCGTCACAGATAAGATTGACCAAGAAATACAAGTCAAACTAGGTTGGGTAGAGCCCGTCACGGATGACTAATCTCAATCGGGCAAACTACTCAGCCCGTCACCGATGACTACCATCGCTAACGGGCTTTACCAAAGAGCCCGTCATCGATAGGTTTGACCCCACCTGTTGAGTCAAAATATTCCTGGTTCGGATGACTTATTTCTATCGGGCTTATATTAGGAGCCCGTCAGGGATGACTATATCCCTATCGGGCTTTCTTAGGAGCCCGTCACGGATGATTATCTCTTTCGAGCATTACTAAAATGCCCATAAGGGATGACTATGTTAGGAAAAAAAAAATTCGTTTTCTTGGCTAGCCTCAGGCCTTTGCTAGCCATGCCCGCTGCAAAAAATGATAGTCCCAGCAACCCCATTCCCAACATTCCTAATTCACAGCCAATTCACAAAATTCTCAGCCAATTCACAGAATTCTCAGTCAATTCACAGCCAATTCACAAAACCGCCGACATGCATCAAAACCTGTAAAACTGAGTTATAAATTGGAACAAGTATATATGTAATTAAGAAATGCAAATATATACAGAAGAACGTGCATAATTGTATTACAAAGAATATTTACAAAAATCAAATGTTTGTCGCAAAATCATTTCTTTCCGCTAGGACTTGACTCTAAACATTCCTTTCGGCGACAAGAGATCATCTAGTATGAATTGTGCTATCTCCTCTCTAATGATATTGAAGTTGATTTCCGGAATCATCGAAAGTTTTTCCTGCATGCGAGGCGTCAAGTTAGTCTACATAATTGGAAAGTTAGTATGAATCGTGCTATCTCCTCTCTAATGTATATAAACAACTAAAGCACTGTCACACCCTGAGGTTCTCCCAAATCGTAAAAATTAAATTTAATAATTTATCTGAGAAATTGTTGAATTAAATCTGGAGAAAAACCCAATTAAATAATGCATTAAAGAAGTGGAAATGGCAAGGTGGAATTTTTCCTGAGTTCCCCATGTCAAAATACATTAACAGGATTTTTAGTGGAATTTTCAGAGCCCTAAAAATAATTCTAACTAATTAAAAACCCTCAAGCGCAATAAATAAATCCCTGGGAAAAATTCCTTTTCTTTTTCCTTTTCTTTTTCTTTTTCATCTTCTCGGGCCGTCGGCCCATTTTCCCCTCCGGCCCAAGCCGAGCCGCGCGCTCCTCTTTCCCTTCCCGGACCGGCCCAGCCGGCCCAGGCCTCTCCCCCTCCCGGCCCCGGGCCGCCTCTTTTCCCCCCCCGGCCCAAGGCGCCGCGCCTCCCCGCGCCTCTCCTCCTTCCCGGGCCGGCCCCGCGGCGGACTTCCGGGCGGGCTCGGGCCGCGGCCTC